>JBBPRD010000663.1:0-11056 GCA_038092855.1 Boletus piedmontensis | reverse complement strand
CAGGCGCGGGAATGGTGGTCATTATGAGTGTAAGATACAAGTAGAGATGGCCCCTCGCGGGGGGGGGCAAAGTCAGAGAACGAAGGAGGGGGGGGGGATGAAGGGGATCCCACACGAGATATCGCGGAGGATATGGCAATGATTGTGTTTGTCTGTCGGGGTCGGATAGACAATGAAAAAGTCGACTCGGTGGGTGTGGACAGGGCATACACAAACAATACACAACAATCCTCGTGTACAAACAAACGCTCAGCGCAAGTTCGAGTCCGAGTCCGAGTTGGCCTCAGCCTCCCCCGACGCGTCCCATCCGTACTCCTCCAGTCCTCGCCGTACACGCAGTCCCCTTTCAGCCATAATATCCACGAACCCCGCCAGTTCCCGTGGCGTAAATACATCCCGCAGCGGTCCAAATGCCAGTAGATAGAGACCTGATCATCCTGTATGAGACCCTTGTCACGAATGCCAGACAATATCATCCGTACCTTTGGCGAGAGGGCACTCCCCGACCGCCCTGTAGAGTAAACTTTTGGCTCTGTGCATCTGTCCCATCTGGATCTCAAACTCGACAAGCAGTCGCCACAGGATCGCACTCTTCCTCGTCCTTGCCCGTCTGTCAGCACCAGAAATCATCTTGTCCCCGCCCCGCACTCACCTGTCACTCTCCACCGCGGCCACCAATCCACTCCTCGTCCGCTCCATCTCCACCTCCCAACGCCCCTTCTCCCACCCTGCCACCCACACTTCTGCGGCCCTCCTCGAAACTCCCTTCTCTTTCCCACCTCCATCCGCCACCCCTTCCCCTAGCTGACTTCTCACACGCCCCCACACTCCGTACCCTTTCTCCGCCTCCAAGAACATCCCGAGCACAATCGTGTTACTGGGATAAATCCCAATAGCAACCTGCAGTCGATCCCGGAGTATTCCTGGTGGCGTAGGGGTGCGCAGGATAATCGCGTGATTGTACAACATCACCAGCGAGGCCACCATCAAACTCTCCCGTGGTTCCTCCCCATCTCCAGCGGGCCGCGAGTCAAAGATAGTCAGCATAGCAGCTACCGACGAACTTGTCAGTAAATCCATCAGCGCTCGTAGCTTTATCCATGCTTCACGGTCCTTCCACAGGCCATGTGCAGCATTCATGATGTCCTCCAGGTTACGCTTCGCCCGAAGAATCATCATACCCCCTGTGCCATCAACGTTTCCTGAGCGCATGACCACCCGGAGCGCGACATCTTGGTCGCCGTTCAACCATTCCAGTTCAACCCAATCCCACCACATTCGCCCAACAAACGCTTGGGTAGGCGAGTGGCGCGTCGAGATAAGAACCGTTTGATAAACTTTCCGTGCGTCTTCAATCCGTCCACGCATACGTTCAAGTCGAGCATGAGACGCCCAGTGCGGAAGCGAATCAGGAGCAAGTGACAAGAGCGTTCGCGAAAGCTTCAAAGCACTATGGACGTCGGTCAGTATGCTTACTGGTCAGAGAAATCCGAACAAATCAGGCCCAACCTCTTCACGTTCACCGACCCCTCAAATGCCAAAGCATACACATCCCATTGGTAATCTTCTGCACCACATCGGAGCTGGCTGAAGATAGCCCTCACAAACTCTTCATCTACGCCCTGCGTATCTTTCGCCGTCCACATCCTCCAACAGTCTTTCCCCACCCAATCCAGGGAGCCGAACACCTCCAAGCCCCAGTCCTTGACAGGTCCAAATGCCGATCCATACTCCCGCTCTCTCCCAATCACCACACCGGCGTGAGAGTCAGCAAGTAACTGTCGTGTTCTCCCTGGCTGCGGGAATATAGAAGAAAGGCGAGATACAGTTGCAAGATGTGTATATGACCACCGATCGTCCCATGTTCCATTCGCGAGGGTGTTGGCAAAACCAGGAATATGAAGCCCCATGATAGAGAGCCATATGAGTCGAAACGCATCTTTGGCTCTTTGAGTTGTCAACGGAAGCAAAAGTGCCTTGATATCCGACAACAATACAGTCGCGTAAGGGTCAGAGACACCCCATTCGTAGCGTGCGGGGATGCGTGAGATAACGTCTGCGCGTGTCTCATCGTTATACCATCTAATAAATGGATCGGCTGACGTAGAATCGATATTCATAGATGCCGGTGGACTTGGAGGAGTAGTCTTTGGTTTTCCACCAGAGACCCATGCGGACCAGCCTTTGGCATCAGGCTCTCCGACGCGCGGTACTTCTGATTCCCAAAACTCTTCCAATGAGTCCAGTTGCATGTCAACAGGCAGTCCATATAACGATTGGGGAACCTCAAATGTACTGTTCGTCGTGTTAACGACGAGTTCCTTCTAAAGAGTACCCAGGTACGTACAGTTCCGCTTGCGCCTGGAAGAGCGCTGTAGCACGTTCATAAAAACCTGAGCAAAGTGTGAGGTCAGACCACGATAACAATCCCAACTCCCAATGTCCGCACCTGCCTCCTGGAACGCAACGGCGACTCGCCACACGATACGTAATCTATCAAGCTCGCTGTCCTCGGGGCCATCTAAAGCCCTCAATGCACGCGTTGCATCCCACACGACTTGGTCGATACCTCCCACAGAAGTGCGAATGCGCCACTCGAGCCAATCCATCCAGATATCAATGCCACCCAACTTGAGAGCGTCCTCCCATTCGGCCGTGAGCTTGGTTGGATGCCACAACTCTTCGCCCGCACGAAGGTATTTCAACAAGAGAGTTGGTGAGTGAAGATTGGAAGGGTGGGCAGCTCTAGCACGAGAAAGGAGCGAAAGAGTTAATTCGGATCGAGCTTTGTTGGCATTCTTGGAAGTCAGTGGCACGACTGAGAGGGACTGTGCAATCAAGGACAGCCATGTTTGCACGGAGGATGGATCAGCGATGAGTTGTTCCTCGAGGGCTTTGATGGCTAGCTGGTGAGATGTGAGAGTGGGCGCCTGATCGTCATCTGAACTTTCTCCTTCTGCCTCGGATGCCGAAAGCTCCGAATCGGAACTCGCCTCGGCCCTGGAAATCGGTCGGAAGACTTGAACGATATTTTGATTAGTGCGTGATGTGAGACGCAAGAATCCGTCCACTTCTTTGTACTTGTAGTTATCAGTGGGAGCAATCAGGCGCCGAGAAGGTGCGGCGAGAAGGGCGCTCGAGCTGGGATGGGTGAGAGAAGGTTGCTGCGGATGATCTGAGGCTCAGCAAAGGGTTCGGGGTTGAGATGAGGCGCTGTACCTTGCGTTGGCCAATAGTGACCTGGATGCCTTCTCCGACTCTATGGGAGACAGTCCACGCTTTGTCAAGACCAAGGATATGCTTGCCGTCTTGTGCATCATTAGCTGTTTGAGTGCAGGATAGCTGACTACTCACGGGCTACAGGGCGATACTTTGGTACGTCGCCGGTGTGTAGGCAACCATAGGTTAAGTTGAGAGTGTCACCCTTGCGATCTGAATAAAAGAGGGGACGTGGGACCCATCGGTCAGGTTCCTGACCCTGCTGCTCGAGACGGAGTCTATCCTCGCCAGCCTTGAGCCGCTCGTCGTCTAAGAGTGTGTCAACAGCGCGTGACTCGCTAATGCGCCAGTTGTCAGACGGGGGAAAGTGCTTTTCTCGTTTTGAAGAGTGCCTGTCCTTTTCTCTGTGGGTTCGTTTTTCGGGCCTGTTTCTCCTGGTGAAGTCGATCGGGCGGTGATGGGTGCGAGGTGAGTCGCTTGGTGCGGGGGAAGGAGACCTGTTGCTTGGACCAGGATCAATGTCGGGGAAGGAGGAGAACGAAGGGGGGAGGGAGAACGAGGAGGCAGACATGTATGTTGGAGATGGGCTGGTACTGTACTAACTCTGACAGGTGGCAGTGGCAACTTGACCACCACACTCATCGATGCGTCCACTCACACAAGACGAAAGTAAAGCCGTCTTTACAAAACTCGCAAACTACATCGTATGTACATCCCTTTCCCATTCCATCTCCACTTCCTACACCCCCCCGCACAGGGCAAGAATCTCATCCACCTCATCGACCGCAAGGACGAGCCCTATTGCTTCAGGCTCCACAAGGACAAGGTCTACTATGTCTCCGAATCGTCCATGCGTCTAAGCATCTCCGTCGCACGACCAAACCTCGTCTGTCTCGGCACTTGCTTCGGAAAATTCAGCAAAACAGGAAAATTCAGGCTCCATGTCACTGCCCTCGACCACATCGCTCAATATGCGAAATACAAGGTATAATACTTTGCCCTTCACTTTGCACTCACATCCAACATCTTTCCCAAGGTTTGGATCAAGCCCAATGGCGAAATGCCCTTCCTATATGGCAACCATGTCCTCAAGGCACATCTTGGTCGAATCACAGAAGATACTCCCGAGCATCAAGGCGTGGTCGTATTCAGCATGAATGATGTTCCGCTAGTATGTTCTTTTATTCTTCTTTTCGTGCGCCCATACGGATAGATTCTGTTTTCAGGGGTTTGGCGTAACTGCCCGGTCAACGATCGACACGCGTAAATTAGATCCTACAGCCATCGTTGTATTCCATCAAGCGTACGTCCCCGTCTTGCTCAGTTGCCTTCGTCGACCTTGCTCATACTCTCTCAACCACTAGGGATGTTGGGGAATATCTTCGAGACGAGGTCCTTGCAACATGCTTTCCTCATGTTCAAGTGCTGACTCGTTTCTCAGGAAACGCTCTTCTGAACACCTTTGTTCTTCGATGTACGCACTGGTCGTCAGCTATCTACTTGCTCGGGTAATGGGAGATCACATATGGACCCAATCGTGTAGAGCATCATTCGCATTCCGACGTGGGCTTCCGAGCTCGTTTTGCGCAGTGCACACCAATCGGGTTTTGGTTCTTTGCTGTTAATCACGCAGTCGCTAGGTCGATGAAAAGTAGTCTAGATGTTGTTCGACGTAATGATCGTTGATTGCTCGTGACAAGCGGTAGTACTTGGATGTACACGTGTACGCCAGACGTTTGCCTACTTGGTCAAGTACTACTACCATGGACGAAGCGCAGCCCCACGTACGCTGGCAAAACATTCAAGATCAGGATATTACCCTTGAAAATGTCCGGGATGTCCTCTCTGCCGTCGATGATGATCTCTGGGCTGTAGCAGCCTGTGTCGATAGGCTCGTAGACAACGTTGACGCACAGCGGTCACTTCTCGAGCTGGGAATCACTCGCACTAACTCGGCCGTCCATAGAGCCCAAGCTGCACCTCGCATTCCTACCCGTGACGCAGACTTTGATGGAAACAATCAAGTACTCATCATGTACTTTAACGATGCTCCAGACGACGCCAAACTCTGCCGCATGCGCGCCGTTCTCCTCCGCCGTTGTGACAGACTTTCGTCCTTCGTACGGATATGCAAGGACCTATTGACAGAGGAGGGTGACTCTGACGATATTGACGAGGAATGGGAGGATGACCCGTGGGCTGAAGACGGCGAGGCATCCCTTCCCTTGCCACGCCATACGCCAGCCAATCCACCCATTCCATTGTCCAATTTTTTGACCGAGGACATGGTAGAGATAGCCTGCTTTCTCGCCTCCCAACAACAATTTACCGCGCTACGGACACTCATGCTTTACCACTCTGCCACCCTTTGGCCCTCCCGTTTCGCCATACTTGAGAGCATACCTAGTCATGCACACCCATCCGAGTACCGCGAAATACTCCCTGCTTATGACGTTAATCTGGATGCAGAGCAAACTCCGTTCTTCAATAGTTGGAGAACAGGACAGGATTGGGTCGAGACTCCTGAGGTCGATGCAGCGCTCAAGGCTTCACAGGCTGTCTCTCACATAGAACTCGACTTGCATCAGTCAAAAGGTGACACTACAGCATCCACAGAGCCACTTGGGTCAAAAGATCTTTCTGCTTGGTACAAGCGCCGTGTGGATATCATCATCGCATCCACCGGTATTCTGGATGTGGCTCTCGCAACTGTTCAGCACGGGGCTTCTCATGGGGTACCTGACCTCGACGAGCTAGGTGAAGAGCTCAGCCTTCTTTCCCGATTAGTCTATGATTCGCCTCAGCCTCGCGAACCTCAGGACAGCCATGATTGGACACTCGCCCGTTGGCGGAGTATGGAGCCTGCAGAGATTGTGAGTTCCTACCTCGCCCATTCAGCTCCGGACACAGTTGCAAAGGACATCACTCACCTTGTGATGCCCTATCTATTCGTTCTGGAAGCACGAGCAGAGCGTGCTGGTAATTCCGACCCAGGACTACCTACTCGCCTGCTTTATGACTATATTCTCTCGGCCCCATTGCCAATTGTCGCCGCAATCTTTGAAGCGTCCAAGCCCACACTTCCAGTCGTACATCGTATCATTCGCAATGACGAGGACGTCGCAAGGCTAGCTCTTGCGTGTCTATACGGCAGCGACAGCCGCACTGAGTGGTCTATAATGAGCTCTATATTCGAGTGTCTTCCAGCTTGGGAAATCACACCAGGAACGGAGGATGAAGCAGACGAAGCAGATGCAACGATAATGTCTCTCGGATCCTTCGTAGCACCGTCCACGACCCGGCCGCACTGTTCACCCTCTGATCTAATGCCTTTATTCAAACCGCTCCCACTTGTCTCTCTCTCGCGCGCACTGGATATATTGGACGTACATTTGGAGTCCGGAGAAATATTATCGCGGTGGAATGTAGGGGCACCTTTGCGATGGTTCTTGCAGAGCGCACATGATGCAGTCGAGCAACGCGCATGGGCAAACAGAATGGCCAGGCGCACAGGAAATTCGAGTGGGCTCGATGGGAGGGATGAGTGGGAATGGTTGTTAGAGGACATGCTCAAGCTTTGTGGAAGTAATGAGACTGGGCTCAAGAGCGCGTTCGGACTTCTTTCGAGAGAGGAAGTTTCCTCGATTTTCTTCGCTGGCTTGTTGAGCTCGGGTTGTGAGTCTGTTTCATCTCCACGCTGTACGTTCTCACCGATCCAGTAGCATTCGATATGGCAAGAGAGCTTCTACAACAGAGGCATGGGAAATTGACCCTGCCTCCTCTCATCGCAGAAGATATTTGTCTCTCTGTCTCACGTGAATTCTACGACAATGCAAGTTCAGGAAACTACAAGACTGGCGACATGAAACTTGCCTATGACTGGTAAGGATTCGAATACCTTCGCCACCAAGCGGCTTACTCTTCCTTTAGCCTTGCTGTCCTACCTCCTTCAGAGCGTCTGAGCAAAGAGCGCGACTTTATTGAAGCCACTTCCCGGCTTTCCTCTTTCAATATACTATCACGTCCTGGTGTTCCGCTCTCCCCAATCGAGATCCGCCTAACCAAGGATCGTCTTTCCCTCATTTCACGTGTCCTCTCGAGCACAGCGGACGCATACAAGCATACGGAGGTTATTCTCGATCTCCTATACAAGCTCGGCTTTCAGGGTGACGTGGTCGCGGAAGTGAGGATACTTGCCATGCTCTCAGACACTGCGCTCCAGGCCGAAGATTTCTCACGTGCCTACGAGACCAGCAAACGAATGATTGAGAAGGTCTCAAAGCTGAATGCGGAGGCGTCAAGTGGCAACGACGACGAGACCGTCCGAGAGGCGAGCGATGTCTGCTGGGTTGCTTGTTTCCAACTTGGGCGACATCCCGAATTTGAGGATGTCGAAGCGAAGCTCTCACTTTTGGGCCGCGCGCTGCAACTCTGTCCCGCCGACAGACTTCACGACGTCCTTGCATCTTGGCGACGTTTAGAAAAGGAAGTTATCGAAACCCGTCGTGAATATCTGGCTTATAGAACAGCTACCTATCCCAAACGCGCCACGCCGTCGTCACAGAAACATGCATTATCTCTTCGAGATAGACTTGGCGAACTACACATGCCCACAACGCCTCTCATAAATGCGGAGGATGCCGCTGCATTGGCTGGCAGAGCGTTCAATCGCATGGCGTCCAATTTTACATTTGCCGTCACTGGCCGTAGTGGGCGTTCTGGTAGTCCCGGAGAGGATACACGGTCAAGAAGCAGAGACGAGGCTAGAGGCAGGTTTGACGGCGAGGAGGTTTCCACACAAGCAAGTCGCGTACTACAAAAGGGAATTGGCTGGCTCCTTGGAGCGGACGACAATATTTAGTAATCTCCGGTCAAGGTAACAGGACCCGCAATCATTACATATGCCCATCAGCATACATGACCTTGTGTACGGTACTTGAGAGTATATGCATTTAAAAATATATATGCACACTGGACTGAAAGCCAGACGAACAAAACCAAGGAAGGATACAAGGGATAGAGGGTGTAATCTCTTTGAATGAGCGGAAGGGGGTGGCGCCACGAATGGGATAAAACTAATAAAAATAAAAAAAAGGGCGTGAAACTGGCGGAAATACACCCCTGTGGAACTAGATGCAGGATATAAGGTGTGCTGTGGCATGCACAATATGTCCATCGCCACCGCACGATAACCAAGAAATGACACTCAACGCGTCTATCCGCGATGCAAGAATCGAAAGGAATGAAAAATGTTTTAGTTTCCGCTCGCAAAACGTGCTGTGTCGCCAGTGCGAGCCCTAGGCCGGTTGACGATGCCAACCTTCTTTGGCTGTTGTTCGTCCGAAGGTGAAGCGCGACGCCTTTGTGATTCTCCTCGACCACAGATCTCGCAGTACACCTGGTGGTCCGCTGCCCGGAGATCCTCCAGTTCAGAGGTCAGGTCTCTTATCTGTCCGCGCAACTCCAAAATTTGCTGCTCAGCGGACGCAAGTTGATCTTGCACTTCTTTGATGGTCGAACATTCTTCCCCCCGCGTCTCTACTGCGGTCGCTGATGCATCATCGCTGCGGCGCGTGGAAACAGGCGTAAAGGGGGATAATGCAGTGCCTGAGCTTGCGGCAGAACTCGGTGTATGCACGTCACGTAGCAGTTCTTCTGCGGCACCTGCTACAAAACCACTAAAGTGGGAGCTAAAGGAGGTGGATACAGGTCGAAGCTTGAGGCCCGGGAAGTCGGTGTTGCCTGGAGGAGCACTCTGCGGAACAGTACGAGAGAGAGGTAGTGGTGATGTGAAGTTCAAGTTCGTTAGTGAACTTTGCCCCGCAACCGAGGTAGGAATACTGTGATCCGAGGTTCCGGTAACGATGGAGAGTGGAGGTGGTTGCCGTCTGCGTGAAGAAGGCAATTTTTCATCGGGGCCATCGCCACCGGATGCAGCACTATTCGTCGAAGCCAACGTAGCATTACTCGCATCCGAACTCAACGGCGGTGAAAAGGAGGGCTTTGGCGCCTTCGTAAGCGTGGTCTTCGAGGTCTTCCTAGTCCCATGGGTTTGCAAGCTTTGTTCAGCAAACACATCAGCAAGGGGAGGGATTGGCGGGGGTGTGCTCCTCTCTTTCTCTTCTTCTGAATTACGACCACTGAAGAGCCGCATGAATCCACTTTTCTTATGTTTGAGTGCCCGTCTTGGAACAGCACTCGTGGAGGTTGAAGCGGCGGATTCCTCTTTCGTCTCAGTAATTTGAGACTGAGATGGAGCAAGTGGGATGGTCCTGTGCCGACTCCCGATACTAGTTGACCGAGCGCGTGTACGAGCCAGTATGCCAGCGGTATGCATCTCCTCGGTTACGTCTTCTGTTGTCTCGGGTATATCGTCTGAATTGGGAAAGGGTAGCTTCGATCGAGTAACTGTAGCGTGAATTGTATTGCTGCGGAATCTCTCCCTCGCCTGTGCTTCTTGAAGGGTGATAAGGGTGACAATGGGTGATTGAGGATTACTCCGGCGAGAACCATCAAAACCAGCAGGGGGTGGATGTAGGGACAAAAATTTGGTGTCACGATCAACATAGCTAATGTCGCCCTGGCGAAGGACGGAAACCGGAGGAGAAATTTCTTTGCCGTTGACGCGAGGATTTCCCTGTGGAGGATCGCGGGAGGTTAATGATGTAGAAGATGTCTCGTTGGAGGTGACTGAAAACGCTGCGGATCTGGTACTGGTCGAGTCGGTGACAGTACTGTTGGAGTCACTTCCGCTCATATCCCCCAAGGTTGGGTGGTTAGAGGGCACAGTCTCGGAAGATGGGGTATATGGTACAACCAAATCAGGGTTAGCGTAAGGATGTACAAACTTGTCGTGAGACTGTCGTTCTCGAGGTATAGGGAAGTGAGATGATTTCGCGCTGCGCTCGTTGCTAATTGGGGAAACATCATAGGACGAGGGAAGCATGGGAGCACTTTCGAGGGTCGTCGACGGAAGTACCATTCCATCCAAGCTGACGGTGTTAGCCTGAGTGAAGTAGTGAGAGTGTTTTGGATAGTTGGTTGCGCGTGCAAAGCTCCCGCGGCGCACAGACGCGGAAGCGGCAGACGACAAGGATGAGGTCGACATAGACTGCCCCGCAAGATCACTATATTGAACATCAGTGAAACAGGAATAAGGTACTAGAATTTCCTATTAACTCACTACAAGGCACCGCGAGAACCAGAGTAGTTTCCTGCTGTGATCTCGAAAGAGGAGGTTGCCGAGGAGGTTGCCAAGACCTGTGAGCATGTTGAATCGACACTGGGTCTGCTGGCAATGGAAGAGCCTCTGGTAAAAGTGCGGATGAGATTGTCGGCTCTGGAGGCCTTTCTTTTGAGCTTGCTCCCAATCCCGATCGTGGCAGACCTGGAGCTATTGTCTGATTGCTGGCCGTGCGGGCTGACATCGTCAGTCTCCCAAGGGGCGCGAGAGTGAAATCTGATCTTGGGACCCTGCAGGCTTATTCGGTGCGAGACGTCATCAGTGCAGTCGTCAACGTCGGACTCATCCTGGACGTCTTCGGTAGAGAGAGAGCGTATGGTAGAAGCTGTTTCGTCGTCGAACTCCCGGCAACTGGGAGAGTCAGAGAGGCAAGAGAAGGACGCGGTGTCAGAGTGCACGTCGAAGTCGGGAGAATGATAGACATGGCTGTAGACTGAGGGGGAGTCGGGAAACTCGGTGAGGGACGGGAAACGGGCACGATGATGGGGATGGGGATGGCCCAGGTAGTGGCGGCGGTCAGAGAGGGACCCGGGGGTGTTCTCATGAACGTCCATTGAGGAGCGCAACGACGCCGCCATCGCCGTACAAGACCTG
>JBBPRD010000662.1:0-11060 GCA_038092855.1 Boletus piedmontensis | reverse complement strand
TAACGCAGCAATCGACGAAGTCGCCAGTCGCCTGAAGGGAGGCTACCGAAGTACTCAGAAACGGGGGGACCCCATCAAGGTAGTCCGAATTGGAAGTGATAAGGCTATCGACATCAGTGTCCGGGATATCGCGCTAGACTACCTCGTGGAGCTGAAGGTGAACGGCGAAAATGTGGCAGATTCCTCCAACAACGCTGGAAAACAAATAGCGTCGCTTCGACAGGAGATAGAATCTGTCAAACGTGCCAAACAGCAAAAGTTGGAGGAGCTAGCCACGGTTCAGAACAACACTGCAAGGATACTCGCCATCGAGGAAGAGATCAAGAAGCTGAATTCTCGCCGAATGGCCCTGACTCAACAGTTTGATCGTTTGAAAGACAAACAAAAGTCCGACAACCGAACTTTAGATGCTGTGCGAAGGCGACTGCGCATCGAAGTTCTGCAGGAGGCAGACGTAATTTGTGCAACGCTTGCAGGATCTGGCCATGAGTCGATTGAACAGTTGGAGTTTGAGATGGTCATCATTGATGAAGCCGCCCAAGCTGTTGAATTAACTTCCTTGATTCCTTTGAAGTTTCGTACTCCAAGGTGCATTATGGTTGGAGGTGAGAATCCAGTAACCCCTGCTGTGCGATGCTAGAAATGACCTGTCTCTGTAGACCCTCAACAGCTTCCACCAACTGTACTCTCCCAGGAGGTGATGAACCTCATTGGGTAGTCTTGTTTTTGTCCTGATAAACCCTTCTAGGCCTGTAAATTCAACTACAACCAGTCTCTCTTCGTTCGCTTGCAAAAACATCACCCAGAGGCTGTCCATCTGTTAAGGTGAGTGTGGTGTGAGGTTTTCCGAATGATCTACTCAAAGACCCAACAGTATCCAGTACCGCATGCATCCAGAAATCAGTCAGCTTCCTAGCCATTTGTTCTACCAAGGTCGTCTACTTGACGGACCTGACATGGATGTCAAAACCAAGCAGCCCTGGCAATCACATCCGAAGTTTGGTTGCTATCGCTTTTTCAACGTCTCGCGTGGCCAGGAAGGAGGAACCGTCGGCCATTCAATGAAAAATGTACTGGAAGCTCAAGTAGCTGTCGCACTCTACGCGAGGTTGCGCAAAGAATTCGTAGCAATCGATTTCGACTTCCGGGTTGGCATTGTTTCGATGTATCGCGGTCAGGTACTCGAACTTCAGCGTGCATTTGATAGAAGGTTTGGAGAGGAGATTCGTGGAAAGATACACTTCCATACGGTTGACGGCTTCCAAGGGCAAGAAAAGGACATTATCATTCTTTCGTGCGTACGCGCTGGCCCAGGCGTACAGTCGATTGGCTTCTTAGCCGGTATGGTTCATGAACGTTGAAATGAGGGCGCAACTGAAATTCCATCCACTAGATGTTCGCCGAATGAACGTGGCTCTTACCCGAGCAAAGTCATCCTTGTTCATCTTGGGAAATGCTCCGACGCTTGAGAGGAGTAATACGGATTGGAAAGAAATCGTGAACAATGCCAGAACCAGGTCACTGCTGACTGATGTAAGTTGCCCGCTTCCCCACAGTAACCATCGTTCCCAATTTCGCATTCCATACAGGTGGACGCGTCTTATTTCACAGAGCCTACCTCCGTGCGGTCAGCTCGACCTGCTTCGCCGACAAAGGGGAACAAACAGCGATCTGCTGTCAAGGCAGAACCAGCAGACCTTGTCACTCCTCAGAGCTTGGTCGATTCCGTTCGTGCTAAACCGCAATCGCAAAAACCTTCTTCCACCCCAACTGGCCCCACTTCGGACCAAACTGCTGCGGGACCAAGCAGCGATTCTGCACAAAAGCCTTTACCGAAGAGACCCCTTGTTGAGGAAGCGTCTTCGTCGGTTAACGAGTACAAACCGATGCCACCACCACGTAAGCGACCTAAGAAGGACAAGGGCAGTATCTTTATTCCAAAGAAACCCAAACCATAGATGTCGTACTTGACGCAGTAGCTTGAGATCTTTCAGCATATCCATCCTTTCCCCGCACGGCGCATATACTTAGATCACCCTACATTGGTTTCCCCATACACAGGATACTATTTTTATTATCACTATGGAGCTTTTATTGGTGGTAGTTCCCACTGATCAGAACCAAATTTGGGTATCGTCATCAACACACCGGCGCTGTTTTTTGCAGGTTTAGTGAAAGTACACAGTGTCGGCTTTCCGAGTGTGGACAGCCATGCCGAGTTAATCAGTGTCAGTCCTGCAGGCCCGTTAGACAAAATGCTGGTTAAATTTAGGATGCCACCATACCTTTGAGCCATGGTTTGGTTGTTCTAACGATCTCGGTGAAGACAATGTAATCCGGAGGAGAGCTTTGTGAGAGGACAGACGAGGGATGTATAAATACGTCTTCCTGGACACCCATTGCCCTGTAAGGGACACCTTTAGCAGTCGAGTACTGAATTCCGGTGGCCGACTTCTTTTGCACGACATCTTTCCGGACGGCTACTTGATCGATGAAAGCGGCAGCCAATAACTGGCGAAGGACCTTCAACTGTAAGGCGTTGTTTAGTGTAATACCAACCAATAGCCAATGAAACAGCCAACCTGTATTTCATTAGGTGGTTTAAGGGGTTGTGCAAGACCCGTCTCCACGCCAGGGAAGGTTGCGCTCACAATGTTGCAAATTTGGGCTCTTAACTTGTGGATCTCTTCCATGGCCTGACACCAACGTCAATTGATGTCACACGAAACCAGGACCTCGAATCGTACTTTTGGTCGAACGAAATGTTCTGAGCAGAACTGGAAACCACCCCCAGCGAATTCGTATGCGCCGACGACAGAAAGTATGCGAAAGAGATCGCTAGTTGACCTTCCCAAGGAAGTGTGGGTCTAGGAAACGGAGTATCAGCACCGCGTAGTGAAGAACTACACCGACCGTACCTGTTGTGTCTCGAAGAAAGCCTTCCGACGTATTCTGGAAATCTCTTTTGCCTTGACTCGTTCGCTCTTGATGTAACCCAATTCATCGTTGTTCTCATCGTCGGAATTGTTGCCTTCGCCTAATCCCTCTTCGTGCAAGAAGGGATCCCCCACTGTCATAATTGATACGACGGCAATTACGTATGGCAGACAATTATGTTGTTGACCGGAAACTAGCATTCGAGAATATCGAGGAGCAAGAGGGAATAGACTCATTGACTTCCCAAGCGACGTGATCTTGCCTCCGATCGTAGCGATGGACACTTCCGGTGTTGCCAACGATGCAAAAGGTGTATTGCTCACCGCGCCGAGATGAGTCAGTACCGTCTCAGCCTTCTTCAAAGCTTGTGTGTCAGGAGGGGTTGGGAAAGGAAAGTTCACCACTGTATCGATGCCCATGCTCTTCATTTGAAGTACTACACCTTCTATGGGCGTACGGAGAATCTCGGGTTGAGAGAATGATTCGAAATAGTGTTCATAGAGTGCGGATGAATAGAGCCGGTAGCAATGCCCAGGGCCCGTTCGCCCGGCTCGACCTGCTCTTTGCGCCGCAGAGGCTTTTGATATCCAGTTCACCTGGAAGGTTTGTATATGGTTTGTAGCATCGTACCTGCGCTGATAGTTCCGTAGGAACAAATAGTGTCTGCGATCGGAAGTAGCTCACCTCCTTTGCTCGCCCACAGTCGACAACGTAACGAATTCCAGGAATCGTCAATGATGTTTCAGCTACATTCGTTGAGACTACCACCAGACGGTGTCCAGGAGGTGGTGATTCGAATACTCGCATCTGTTTATCACTCGGCAGAAGAGAATATAGAGGGACAATGTGCATCGGAGCTAAAGGATATGTATTCATGAGTATGAATATGAATACGAAGACCCGACTTACAGTCACTTTCTTCTATATCGACGGTGTCCTCGTCAGCGCTATCCAAAGCCTCGGGGTCTTCTTCGGGGACACCATCGTCAACATCTAAAGCCAAATCTTGGCTTCTGACCCCCAATTCTACATCCTCCGCCTCCAGGACAACTGTTAGGCTGCTTAATGTTTACCTTTGAGAGAGCGGAAATTGAGATGGCATACCATCCGCAGCTACAGCCATTTTTGGAGGGTCCGGAGCTTCGTCCGTAAAAAACGTAGAAGCATTCACCAACCGCCTTTTACGCATCCGCGTTTCAATGGCATTATGGCCAAATTTTGCTTTCAGAGTCCTACAGACACCCGTTATTTCATTCTGACCAGTCAGGAAGATCAAGATGCCGCCTGGGGGTAGGCGAGAATGAATCTTGGCGGTCTTTTTGATCGTTTCCTTGACATAGTCCAAAGGCGTTCGGCGGTTGAAATGGATCGTTACCGGATGCTGGCGTGCAGAAACGCTGATCACTGGGGGAGGCGATGGAAAGAGGAGCTTATTCTGTGCAAAGTCGCTGACTCGGAGGGTGGCCGACATTATGACCAAGCGCAGGGGTTTAACACCGTCCTTTTTGTCCTTCCACATTTGCTCTCGCAACTTCAAGACACGGCTAAGTACACCGATGAGTATGTCCGTATTCATGCTTCGCTCGTGAGCTTCGTCGATAATGATGACGGAGTATTTGGATAGTAAGAAGTCGGTGGCCAATTCACGCAACAGAATACCATCAGTCATGAACTTGATCGTAGTTGAGGGCGATACGGTCGCATCGTAGCGGATTTGGTAGGAGACCCGTGACGAATTTAGGGATAACTCGTGCGCAATACGTGTGGCCATCGAAATCGCTGCGACTCGTCGGGGTTGTGTCACCCCGATTATGCCAGGATTATCTAGAAGATAAACTTTAGTACGTCCCCGCTCAGCTTAGACTCTACACACCTCCAATGGGATCTCCGAACCCTGCCTCATAAAGAAACTGTGGCACTTGTGTGGTTTTGCCACTACCGGTCTCGCCGCATATGATCACAACGGGATGGAGTAAGATAGACTCCATAATGGGTTGTTCCTCTGCTGTGATAGGTAACATCAACCGGGCTTCTTCGACATCTGTGGGTCGCACGACAGAAACAACCTTGACTTTGTTTTCAGCGGAGGAACTCGACGATTGTTGCGACTTCCTCGATAGATGCTCTGCCAGCGCAGTGGCGGGGAGTTTCAGATCATCTCCAAGCGGACCACGCATCATTGCATCGTGAGGTGGATGCAAAACCTTGCGTCGTTTCGGAGGAGGTTGGTCGGTAATATCCTGGATCGGTTCTGGCTGGGTGGGTGGCTCGTCGATGGGGGGAACGTAGCCCTTGACCGCGGAGAGCTGCTTCATTGCCCAAGACTTGAAACTTGTGCGCTTCACAGAGACAGAATTGGTCTCTGCATGAGATGAACTGTTGTGGTCCGAGTCACTGTCTGATGCAAACCCTGAAGGGGATTCAGCCCCCTCATTTTCATCTTCCTTTGTGTCGTTCGCAGAATCTGAGCTATCGAATGACGGGTCAGATTCGGACTCGGGGTCCGGCTGCGTAGATTTTTTTGACCACTGTCGAAAGCTTGCCTAAGGAAACATAATGAGATCACGAACTGCAAGTCATCGACCGACCGGCCTTTTGACTAATCTTTTTCCTTTTCACGATGCGAGGGGCCACGGAAGTACCATCCGAGTTTCGTCTAAGGGCGCCGCCAACAACAGTAGACTGCATTGATTTCTCTGGCGCACCTAAGCTAGCGGACATGTCTACCACCTGGACCTGGTCTGGAGTGGCAGCATTCGGTAAGTCAACGCTAGCGGCATCGGAACCCATAACATCGAGTTCAGTATCTTCGTTCCCGGTGTCAGTGGGTTCCGCGACAGAGAAATCATAGTTATGTTGTCCTCGTTTTTTGGATCGACCACCCATGAGACGCCGAACATCTACATCTTCAGTTTTGTCCAATCGTTCGCGATGAGAGGCCGCCTTTCCTGTCCCCAGTGTAGAAGAGGACTGCAGCTCCAAGGTCGGTATTGACGTCTGAGTCTGACTGTAAAATTGAGTGAATGACCAAAGCGCACGAAGGTGTCCATACGCCAATTTCTCGAAGATCAATGCCCGCTCCTCTTGTCTGAGTTTTTTGTCCTATCACAAGATACATCAACGAAACGTATCGAGAAAAGAGGGGTCCCTCACAATATACTTCTCTAGTCTCCTCCTCCTCTGACTTGACACCTTGCTCTCCGATTGTGCTGCAAGCTACGCCAATGAGATACACGACGACACAATACCTGCGACTCACCTCCCGGACGAGTCTCTCCTTCCTCTCCTTCTCTTTCTGTTCTCGGGATTTCGGAACGAGGATTTCTGCGTTGGGATCTGCTGTCTCTGCTGACGCAGTAGGTGCATGTTGGAGCCGTTTCCCTTTCTTGAGCGATCCCGGACGTGACTGGCGTGCCCTAGCGTTATACCTCTCTCGAATTCGTTTCATTCCGATCAAATGTTCAGTACTCAGCACTGTGAGGTGCTCTCACAACCCGTGGTAAACCCAGGACAGTACACTCTTAGTCGTTACATAAGCTCGCGTGATCCCAGTATCTACCGTTTACTCTTTACCGCAGTGGTTGCCTAGCTAGGTGCCCATGTGACAGTAAGAGGTTAGTAAAAATTGGCCTACTACGCTACAAATGGCTTTGGCATTGTTAATGAAGCTGAAGGTTAAAGTCAAAACATAGAGGCGATCTGAGGGGGGTGTCAGGGATAGGAAGCACTACATCAATGTTTATGATGAGATATCATGCCACGGTCACGCGTATGTTGGCCCCAACTGCGACTCGCCAGAGTAACACAGGGATCGTATTCGGCCGACTGTTCAGTCCAGACTTGTTGGCACAGGATGGGGGAGCCTTTGAGCAACGAGACATATACTCGTCGGGAAAGAGACGACTGCGACTATTATAATCATTTACAGTAACTTATAGGAGGGTAAGACATTGGCATCCCATGGGGAACAGTAAGTCTGAGACAGCACGGTCAACCGTGCAAGATAAATATGACATAGATACGGATCATATCCACGAAACCGTCTTTCTCTTGTACATCCAGCACATATCAGGGTGAAGAAACGACGAAAGCATTGAAGTTGTATGAAGGTGGTGAGGGGTTGAAAGAGAAACTCTTAGGCTCAAGGTCGATGATGGTTTGACCGTTCCGTTGCAGCACTGCTTTCATAAAACCGCCAGCGTTAATAAGACATGAAAGCTTTGTCACACCACTTGTAACTTGAACTGTCTGCGACTCAGCGGATGACGTCGAAAGCGTGACAGTCGCGGGAGACGTTGCAAAAATAACCGCCCACACCTTGTCTTCTGTCTATTGCGATCGAGAAACAAGTCAGATCCAGATGACATGACCACCGGAGAAAAGAACTCACGATCTGATAATTAGTGGGCCGAGCGACTGGGTCGGGTGCAGTGGCGAGAGCTGGATGGGAACGGGACCACATGACAATCTGGTCCTTTGAGATGGCTGGGTACGTTCCCGTCTTGAACGCGGTAGCGTAATATGATGTCATATTGAGCCAGCCTAGTAGATGTCATTCGGCGACGAGACACAGATTAGAGAATGTAGCTATGCTCACCAGTGTGATCGAACCCATCGACCCATGCCTGACTGTTTGGTTGCGTACCTTCAATAGGACCAATGTAATGAGACTCCCCATAGTCATTCCAAGACACGATTTGAGCAAAATCAACTTGATCGCGGATTCCGATCAAATATTCCCAGCGCTTCGCATAAAGATGATCATCGCTCAAATATATCCACTGAGAATCAGGTGGGGTTAGAACTGAACTGTTGCTGATGATAGGTAACTCACGTTCTTATTGTAGGTTTGCGGGCTGTAGTGTGTGAAGAACCAAGGGGATACAGCAGCCATGTAAGTTCCGCCCATAGGACGCAAAGCATTGATGTACTCTTCGTCGGATGTCGTAGCCCCAACATACGCTGAAAGCGAATCAAGCATAGCAGCCCCATCGTTGGGTAAAGAACTTGCTGTGACTTGTGTGGGCCATCCAGAGTTCCACTGGAACGGGAAGAGTGTGTGTTAGAGTGATAAACATCATGATGGTTCATCAGCCATACGTTGAACATTCCATTGATTACACTACTGAAACTCTGGAAAGCAGACGTGCTCACGAAAAAGCTGGGGACAAAGTAGACAGCACTTTTGCCTGACAGCTGCTGCAAAAACTGCGTCGACCATCCCGATTGAGCTGAACCTTGACCAAACTGACAAGATTCTCCGGAGAAAGTCGAGGCGAAAACACGACTGTCGTAGATCAATTGGTTAGGATGCGAGGCGTATGTCGTGATATAATTTCGGAGCGTCGCGGCGTCATTGGCGCTGCCACAAGGGAGAGATCTAGCGGTGGACATGAAGGCAGCACCAGAGTCAACAGCAGTGAACGCACGTCATGTCAAATGACAAGAAGAGCTTGAAGCCCGTCCCCGATTGCAGTGCGGCCTGGTACCTGGTCAAGCGTGAGCCTGAGTAAAGAGTGTATCGTATGCACCCACGCATTTGCGACCTGTTGAGGTTGCCAGGAATCACCTCCTACGTTGAGCGCGAAACCGTCGATGCCGTTCTCGTGGGCAAGCAGAATATCGGACAACCAGTTTTGCTGAGTGTACGAATAAGAGTTCCCGACCATAAAATGGGCTAAGACATATTTAGGTGAGTCCCTTCTGGATAGTGGTGTGGCAGACATCGCCGTCGAGGCGACGCCATCCGTCTGGCGGATAATCGGGCCGGATAAACAGAGATCGGCGACAAAGAGCAAAGATACAAGTACAAGAGCGGCAAGCATTGTAAGCGAGTGGTGGGCGAAATGAAGGACGGTTAGCTTTGTGCGTCAAGCAGCAAAAACTAGAAGAAAAGAACGAACTATAAGGGCCTTGAGTGGACAGCCAGCAGGACGCCTTGACCATTGACATTGTCCCATTGTCGTACACCTCGCCGTCTTGGAAACGAATAGTCTGATCGATCACGTGACCAAGTAGAGAAAGCCGCATCATTTAATTGTCCAACAATCACCGTTTTATCTCAATTCTCATCCCAGCTCGACATATTTAGACGATGTCAGACATGAACACTACGAGGGAGTGGGTTCAGATAATTCTATCTAAGCTTTTGACTCTGCTACGGGCTCACTTGTGTCGCCCGGGTGAGTCACTCCATTTGCCAAATCGAAATCCGGAGCTACTTACAGCGTGCTTCGGGCCTTTTCGTCGCTTGCCGCATGGGTCGCCTCGTCATCAACTTTGACCGGTGGGGACGGTGTTGGTTCGGACTCCGGTGCGGGGGTAGTGTCTGTTAGCGGCGCCGTCTGGGGTTGTGTTTCGGTAGTCGAATTCTCCTCGACGACCGTCTCCGCCTTCGCTACCACTTCTTCCCGTTCCTGGGCGTCTTTTGGAGAGTCGGCTTCCTAATAAATGTAAAACATACGAGA
This sequence comes from Boletus piedmontensis, assembly GCA_038092855.1. Taxonomy (NCBI): domain Eukaryota; kingdom Fungi; phylum Basidiomycota; class Agaricomycetes; order Boletales; family Boletaceae; genus Boletus; species Boletus piedmontensis. The sequence goes on along the minus strand of JBBPRD010000662.1, from coordinate 1,656 downwards.
CAAATTGAGTTATTATTATGACTCACAAGTGCCATTTCTATCGATTCCTTGACCTCCTGTGCAGACACTTCAGTACCTTCATCATCAGCAACGGTGGTAACATCCTGGTGAGGCTGAACATGTTGCTACAGAAACAGTACCGACGTCACCACGAGCAAATGAATGAATGAATACCGCGTACACTATGCTCATCCTACAAATGGTGGTCAGATTGTCATACAGACACCGAAGTCAAGTTGCCACGCACATGTTGGCTTTCATGCCCATGGTGTCCATGAGAACCTTTACGCGCCGACGGAGACACAAGGTACAGGAACTGTATGACAGGTGGGCGAGAAAGAACGCGCGCATCTACAGTGTGTACCCACCAGAGGACCGAACACCAGTGCGGACCCGATCTGCGGAGGAAAGACACGTTAAGTAACTTTGCTCTGTGAACACTGAGGGCGAAACACACCTTCCACGGTGTGTCACTCGGTGCGCTCCCACCGTGACTGGCATGCGACCCAGAGCTCATCATGCGCCGGGTGAGCGCGGCGCGGGATGAGCTGGCAGCTATATTTAAATTAATGCGTGTAGAAAAACGCAAATAGGACGAGAAGAGGCGGTGAGCGAGTCTAGACATCTTAGAGGGGACGAATGGATAAATAGTTGAGTGGACGTCCTGCGGTGGGAGAAGGTCTACAACAAATTTCGATGACGTTACGATGGTGTGAACTTGGGCGGAGAGGACCGGAAAGCGTCCAACTAGCCTCAAGTTACTTCCATGATACTGGACACAACACAATCTGTAGTTACTAATCGCGCCAGGTTCCAAATGCTGGCTTGCAGCATGGTCCACTACTCTCGCTCCGCACGTCCTGTCGACAGGCGCACCGCTCCTGCTCATCAAAACTCAAACGTGATGGAATTCGATAAGCGGACGAGTGACAGCTCGTCGTGATCAACAGCAGTCCGACTAGAAAAATCAGTGAGGATTGCCAGCGCTCTCATGATGTCGCCTCACATATCATTTCCGAGTCATCATTTCAAATTCTCCATCGCTGTCGTCGGTGGGGTCGGGATTGCTGACAATCATGACCCGTCTTCTCGACGTGCGCTGCATACTCGCCTCCTCATGCTGATACTGCTGATACTGCCCCCGAACTCAGGTCAGTCTAGCTTCGGTTCTTTAAATTGCCATTGCTCTTACCTTGGGTGGCGTCTGCCAGTGATATGGTATCTGCGTTCGCCCTCCCAGGTGTCTCCGGTTGATCCTGAACATGGAGTCCATCTCCTGCCACTCTCTCTCTGCTCGTGTCGACCATGATCTCGGAAACTCTGCATACTGGACGTCACTGCGATTACGCGTCTTCCTCGTTTCCTCGTCTTTCCATGTCCTACGCCGCGTTACAAATTCCATCGCTAGAGCAACGAACCTTTGAAACAGTTCCTGGATCAGAATCTCACAAGTAAGCTGTGGATCGTTGGGATTGCGGTATGTCGAATCCTCACCAGTATTGACATTTTCCGCTTCGTGGTTGCGCTGACCACGAGGACTCCCGTTACACCTGCAACGCAGGGTGACTTATGTATGCACGGCAGGTATATATCTCCCGCCTATGAATGACACAGCAAGCAGGACCGCACCCTCGTTGGCCAGTACTGAATTCCTGA
>JBBPRD010000661.1:0-11066 GCA_038092855.1 Boletus piedmontensis | reverse complement strand
TTCTGGGTCAACCCTCCCCATGTGGATACCGGGCGCCTGTGCCGGTCTGAGATATACGCGATGTTGTCAAGGAGAGGTGGCGCCGGTTTCCGCTTGATCGAACTGCTTGAACTAAGTGCGACAGAGGCACCGCCTTCTTCGCTTGGACTTTGTGCACTCGCGTCATGGCGTAAGCTGGACTGGCGGGAGACGCCGACAACTGGGAATGGATCATCTTCGTAATTTTGACCAAGGATGGATCCGCGGTATTTGCCCGTCACGCGTGGAGGAAGATTTGGGAACCTGCGTTCGAGGTCTCGAACGATGCTCATGTTGTCCGAGACGGTTCCCCCGCTTCCTTTCCTTGAATGGATCCTTTCAGGCGGTCGAATCCAGTCGGGGAGGACATTGTGGCTACTGCCAGTAGCCGCCACAGCCGATTTCGCCATCTCATCCGGGACGTTCTCTCCATGCTGTTGCGCGCGACTGCCTGCACGCCCCGGGATCAACCCGGATAGCGACCTCCGCCTCTGCTGCATCGCATCCTCAAACGTAGCTTGTGCAGGAAAGTCGAGTGTGGAAAAACGGATTTGCAAGAAAGGCGCCTGTCCTTTCTCGTAGTGGACGGTGACGCGCTGATCTCTAGGGTGCTTCTCAGCGGGTGGACGTTCGTTTCCTTGCGTTTGATCCGGGTATAATCGTGAGATGCGACGGAATATATTCGTCCGTTGGGGACGGATGCCGAACATGTGAGAGATGTGTCTGCTGATGTGAGACGTGCCGTGCAGTTCATCTGCGAGGGTTTCAAAGTTTTCTACGACGTCGAGACTGTTTGGAATGGGGGTTAGGCCAAGTGACAGTAAGATGCGTAGCAAGAATAGCGCACCCTTTGAGTAAGCCGTACATGAGAACGGCCCGCGCGCTCAAACGGAATATTCTGCGAGCCAACGCCACGCCGAAACTAACTCGGGCGAACCCGGAGATAGTTTCAATGACACCGATGATAATGCCGGCGGTGATCCAGGCGGTCCCATGGAAGTAATGATGTTCGTCAGAGTGAGTAAGTTCTATCCGCCTTTGGTCTAGGAATGCCTCGGCAAGGCGAGAGAAGGCGAGGAGAAAGAAGAGGAACTGAATGATCGCATATATCGTGAGAGAAGACTGGCTCAGAGAAAGCCATAGCGACTCGCTGTCATGGGAAAATTCTACAACTGGTTGTTGATCGGAAGACGTCCCTGGTTGTGTCGATGAGCGTGTTTCACCCGTGTACAAAAAATAAGGAGTTACCGAGATGTGGTCCAACAAACGACGACACCTCATTGATCGCTACAGCTATGACCAATAGGATGGGCAATGAAATTTCGAGACACCGTTGGACTTTGCGAGGAAGAGTGGGGATGAAATCACGGAAACTCAGTCGATAAAGATAAATTGAATAGACAAGGATGGGGGTGAATGATACAGCTCCTGGTCACGATTTCCAATCATTAGATGATCAAGGAGGGTCAAATAGGCGTACCGACGAGAAAATCAAGTGCTTTGAAAACAGACAAAGTAGTCCGCGCTGCGGGGATGACGTGTGACAACAGGTCCAGTAGTGCCCATATGAAATACAAAATGCCGTCCGCTGCAAGGAGGATTTGCGCCCGCCTATCATACGAGATGAAACAATTCGGCTCTCCATGATATTTCGAATACTTGCCTGCCCGGACCGGAATATAAGCAAATGAAGAGTGACGATATTATGACTTCAATGACGGGGGGTATAATGAGGGCTTCAGATTGCACGAGTGTAAAGCCGGCGCAGCGGAGATTTGGGGTGAGAGACAAGCAAACGAGGGTGAGCTGGGTCATGGGGATGAAAGGAAGAGAGGGGGAGCGAGCATATCACGCTAGCCTCAAAGGAGGGACGATGGCAGATCAGCTGCTGGTGGGGGAGGCTCTCGGGTCGAGACGTGAAGAGCTGGATGATGGGAAAGAACAACAAGAGATTAGGCAAGTCATATTGCACGTTCCGTTGCTACATGGATGGATGGCGGCTGTAACCATCCTAACCCGGCAAGTGAGGAACAAACACTAAACTCAACATCTACACTTACAAATTTCCACGGACAAGTCTTGATTGCATCGCTGCATTCTCCCAAGTGGCTTCCATGCAAGGAATTGGACAGCATGATGGCGCAAATGGTCAATTTCTCGTTCTGAGAGTGATAGTTTGACCAACCGTAATTGGCGTGGTAGCCTGTGCCATACTGCGGACTTGTTTACTCACATTAATTAGAGAGTAGACCGATGCAGAAACGTGTTGTAGTTGAAACACGACCGCGTAGTAGACTTTTGTACGAGTGTGGTTAGGAAGAGAGTCATCTTGAAATTCCCACAATCGTTCGTACCGTACCCGATGGTATGTGTGTCCCCGACCTCTCCAGTCATGTCCATAGTCACACCCAGTTCAGAAAATTTCCGTTCTCCAGCATGCGCCGTCTGCGCACCTGCCAATGAGGCCGGGAGACCCAACCCCGACCTCGCGCAACCTCGATCCCTTGCTTCATCCCTTTGCGCGTGCTCGCGAGCGGATGCGTGCTCTAAATGCCGCGAAAATGGACAGGATGTTTGCGAAACCTTTCATTGCAAGTTTGGAAGGTCACATCGATGCCGTCGAGGTGCTCTGTAAGGAACCGGGAACAGTCAACATCGTCGCCAGTGGTAGCTGGGACGGCGGTGAGTCTTTCACGCAGTCCATCAGTTGTAGACCAACCGGTCACAGGCGTCATCGTGCACAATATCGCCGAGCAAAAACCATCGCGTCAGATACAAGGTGCCCACAAGGGAAAAGTATCTGGACTCTGCTTCGCAGACCGTGACAGGCTGCTCAGCTGTGGTGTAGACTGTAACATCAAGCTCTGGGATGCTTCACCACAGGAGCAAACCTCTGTCAGCATTCTTACGTTGTTTATCCTCTTCCCCGACTGACAGCCAGTCTAGCAACAAAAACCGCTCAACGTGTTCGCCGGAAAGTCACCTTTCAAGTAAGTGCTTCCGCTGACCAACAAGTTATCCTGCTCATGTGATCCCAAAGCTCTATCGATCACCACAGAGCAGATCCTGTGTTTGCCACAGCGTCGAATATAGTCCAAATATGGGATGAAAACAAGTCACCATCCCTTACAATGTCACATCTGCCTGCTGCTGATCATTTTTCTCCAGGAGCGCTGCTATCTCTAATCTCACTTTCCCAACAGCCACTGAGACGGTGACCTCGGTGCGTTTCAACCTCGCTGAAGCCTCTGTGCTCGGAAGCATAGGTTCCGATCGCAGTTTCACCCTCTATGATATCCGCACTGGTAAAGCCGAGCGGAGGGTCACCATGCAGATGCAAAGCAATGCACTGTCGTGGTCGCCGACTTTCCCTACATCAGTGCTACTGGCATCAGAAGACCACAACCTATATACGTTCGACGTTCGCAACCTGTCGACTCCAACGCACATCTACAAGGCACATGTTGCGGCTGTGATGAGCTGTGATTGGAGCCCCACAGGTCTAGAGTTTGTGAGCGGCGGGTGGGATCGAACCCTACGCATATGGAAGGAAGGCCGGGGTACACAACCAGAGGTGTATCACACGAAGCGAATGCAGAGGTGAGTTCGTTCTCACGCTTTGCAGAGTCATTTCCTCACGCACCCCGTAGGGTATCATCGTCGATATTCAGTGCAGACGCGCGATTCGTCATTTCAGGATCGGATGACGGTAACGTTAGAGTATGGAAAGTCAAAGCTTCGGAAAAACTCGGTATCATTACAGCGCGAGAGCGTGCCGCGATCGAGTATCGTGACAGTCTCAAGGATCGGTGGAAACATGACCAGGAAGTTGGCAGGATATCGCGGTAAGTCGTGCGATGTTCACACGGACTTTGGTAATTGGGGCAATCTAGGATGCGGCACCTGCCCAAGCCCGTGCATCAGGCGGCAAAGCTCAAGCGGACGATGCTCGAAGCTCAGCGTGTCAAGGAAGAACGCCGGCGGAAGCATACTCGCGCTGGAGAGAGCAAACCTAAGGCGGAGAGAAGGAAAGTCGTTCTCGCAGAACATACCTAGCAGCTCTTGTCTTTTTGGTGGTGCCAAATCAGGCAATTTCAACGAGAGCCAGACCTTTGCGAACATGCCAAACGAACTAGTATACATGCATCGAAGCAACTCTCATAAAAGGTAGGTCTCATAGAATGACAGATGATAAATTTCACTGCGAAATAACATCCTTCAGTTGAGTGACTGGGATCGCCGATAGGTATGCCCTTGTCTGTAAGCGTGCCTTTGTAGCCTGTTCAAAAGCGTATGCAAGACCAATGAGCTTGTACTCGCTATACGATGTCCCGATGAATGCAACGCCGAAAGGCATGTTTGGGGTACGACTGTGCAGCGGTACGGGGATCGAAGGCACAGGCGGCGTGTCCTGTGAATAATGACCGAGGGGAACTATGCGATGCTTCCTGGTGGGCAAGACCTTCAACCCATTCATTGTCACTGCACTCACCAGAGATGATTGGATAACCAGAGACCCCGGTGGCCTTTGTCGCATAGCCTGACAGAAAGAGTCAGCGAGTGAGCAAAGCTATTACAGAACCATTCGAATATTCACGCACTGTCAGTTGGCAAAATCAAGGCGTCCAGTTGATGAGCTTGGAGGACCGCATCGATCCCTCGAGTGCGTCCCAGTTCCCAATTCTCTGCCAATGCGGTATGGTATTTCTCGTCAATCTGGCTTGCCTCAGACGCAAGTAGCCTTGAAGGAGGTCTCAGCACCACTGACGACATGCGTATGACGTTACAAACTGGGATTGATCCGTATAGTAAGGTGGCGGTAATTCGACGTCTGCATGCGCGAGGTTGAATTTGATAACGTCCGCTAGACTCCTCACTCCGGTGGGGACCTCCACTAACTCTGCCAAGTACTTGTTTAGAGCTGGCTTAAAGTCGACTGTCAAGACTAAGTCCTCTGCCTTTGATCGTATCAGCTCGTGAGCGCTTGGGAAGTCCACTGGGTCAATGACGTGTGCCCCCAAGCCACGAAAAATGTCAAATGATTTCTGGAATGTGTCGTTGATGACAGGGTCGTCTTGGAAGAGCGCGCGAGGAACTCCGAGCCGTTTTCCGTGCAAGGCGCCGGTATCCAATGCCTTGCTGTAGTCAGGCCATTCCTGGGGTGGAGGCAGGCCAATGTCACAGATATCACTCGGGTCATTGCCAGCAATGACGGAAAGGAGGAGTGCCGCGTCGGCGACACAACGAGCCAAGGGACCAACCGTATCTTGGTGAGGAGAGATTGGGATGACTGACGGCGAGTACGTTCAACAAGATTGATTCCATATACGAGTCGCCACCTTACCTCCGGAGCGTGAAACAAGGCCAACGGTAGGCTTGATTCCTACGACATTGTTCCGACTAGCAGGGAGAACGATGGAACCTGTCGTTTCCGAGCCAAGGGTGGCTGCTGCAAGACCAATCGCCGAGGCAACGGCACTGCCGGAGCTGGAAGCACTTGGGTCGAGGTTTGGGTAATATGGGGCAGTAGTCTGTCCGCCGCAAGCAGAGAAGCCGTTGGGCACATTTTCACCACGAAAGCTTGCCCATTCGGACATACTTGCTTTGCCCAGCAATATGGCACCTGCTTCATGGAGTTTTGATATCACAAATGCGTCGCGAGGGACGACAGATCCCTCAAGTGCGCAGGAGCCTTTGCATCGCGGATTAAAACCAATGGTCTACGAGACAAGATTTGCTCACCTGCAGTAGTATTCATGCTATCAAAGGAGCTGAGAGTCATTTTACAGGCTATCAACTTTGGGTAACCTACTTCAGTTCATGTACTGCGATGTTGTCTTTGATCAAGATGGGTATGCCATGGAGTGGTCCACGACTCCCGTGCTCGGATCTCTCGGCGTCCAGATCTTCGGCTCGACTCAAAGCGGTAGCATTGATCTCTGAGACAGCACGTAGAGCTGCACCTTTCAAATTGACATCCTCAATTCTCGCCAAGTATGCCTACGAAAGGTGACATTGCTACTGTAAGATACGTTGGAAAGACGGCCAGCGTACCTTTACAAGGTGGGTGGATTTAAAGCGGCCGCTCTCTAGGCCATCTTGTATATCGTGGATGGTGGCCTCGTAGAGGTCAGGGAGGTTAATCTCAGCGACAGATCCTGACATGACGAGCGATCGAAATCAACGAATTATATAAATGGCAATTCACCTCCTAAGCTCGTGCTTGCCGCCGGGTTACCCGATTTGGATTTATTCACGTGACAACACAGGATACGAAACAGGACCAAACATCCGAACAAGACGGTATACAGCAGCTGTCACGGAGCAGCTCGTCCTCGACGTTCTACCTTCCTCCTTCTTGTTCCCGACCTTCTTAATTGACTATGTCTGACTCTGACGGTGATATTGACGACGAACTCCTCGAACTTGCTGGAGCTACCGAGAAAAAACGGAAGCGCCAGGCTAGCGGCTCGAAACAGTCGGGAATCAAGAAGCGCAAATCAAGGTATGAATTTGTACTGGCTTAGTTTACACCCACTTTTACACATCAGTCTACTAGCGCTTCCGACAGTGACTCTGGAAATATTCCAGAAAGTGAAGAGGAGGAGCCTAATCCCTTTCCCTTGGAAGGCAAGTATGAAGACGATGCGGATAGGGAACGGTGAGTTCTACTCTAGGTACCACAACGTAGTTTTTGACACCGCATCCCCAATGTTACCCACGTTGCATCGAATAGACTGCTTGCAATGTCCGAGATTGACCGAGAGAATATTCTTGCCGAACGACAGGAACAAATGCAAAAGATACAAGACAGACGGAAACTACAGGAGATGATCAAGCAGCAAAAGAATGGCTCAGGCGATGCGGATGCAGTGTCCAAAGCCGTTAAACGTGCTGATAATGCCCCCTCTTTATCACACAGTGTCTCACGATCAATTCGCAGGTCAACATGTTGTCAGAGGGGCTACGAAGGAGAAGTCGAAGAAACTTGACGAGCTTAAGGCCCGGCGCAAGGCAAAGGATGAGAAGAAGCGCGTAAGCACGGACAATGCAAAAGCCGACTTCCTCTCTCATGGCTTCTAGAATCGCACGGACTCTCCCAAACGTGACCGTTCATCATCACCCATGGACATGGATACCTCATCTGGTGAAGAAGAGGATGGCCAAATCACCAAATACGAAGAGGAGGAGGAAAAGGACCGCAAATTGTTCTCTAAACAGCCCAACCCTGACGATGGACCAATCACTCTTGAGGATCTGTCGTCTTGCAGGCTTACTCGGGATATGCTTGCCAAGCATTGTATGGCGCCTTGGTTTGAGGACTATGTCAAAGGCAAGTCCAATTCAGCGCCTATTTATAGCCAGCTGAAAGCTCCCCATGAAAGGTGGTTGGGTACGTTACCTGATTGGCTACGAGAACAACGAGCCGGTGTATCGGTTATGTGAAGTGACGAGTGAGTTAAACTTGGAGCTTTCACTACTGCTGCGTTAATAGGCTGCAAGATCTCGGTGCCAGTCTTGCACGACCGTACAAAATCAACGAAAGAACTGTCAACCAAACACTGGAACTTAAACATGGCAAGTCAGTTAAGGCGTTTCATATGGACAAAGTCTCCAATGCAGCCTTCGATGCAGTGCGTTCTTTATCTTTCTTCACCACCAGTTCTGATGCGGCAGAGTGTAGAAAGAGTTTGATCGACTTGGCAAAGCGTGTGCAGTGGACGAAGTGCGACTACCTTCCAAACGACAGCTAGAAAAAAAGGCTGTACAGCTTCACAAATTCGTCACGCAACTTATGACAGAGGTCTGGGCGTCTCCTGCGATAGCCAATTATGGCGCTGAAGCATCATTTAGAGTGATATCACAGCGATGGTTGCACGCAAGAACCAGTTTAGTCAACAGCAGAGTACAGCGGCTGTCACGATGGAACGGTCTCGCCTTACACAGGCGAAGACGCTGGCTCTGCGACGTCGGGATTACGCCGAAGTGGCTGACATCGAGGCAAAGCTAAAAGAACTCCCTGCTGTCCAAACCATTCGAGAGGAGGAAGAATCACTTGCCGACAAACTCGCTAAAGTTAACGAGCGAAACCGTAAAGCAAACGTGGAAGCCGTGCGAAAAGCCGAGTTACTCGAGGTTGAGCGAAGACGAAGAGAACGAAAGCTTGCGAACGCAGGAGGCTCAGGCGTTACCACGCCATCCGACCCGAGCGCAAGGTTGAAGACCGTACCGAGGATGTTTAATGATGCATCCAGGTTTGTACCTTTATCCTGTTGTTCGGGTTTTTGTGATATTTTGTCACGCCGCCGCATTCGTTCACCTTGTGCGGGATAGGTCAGCAACGCCGAATGTAACTGGAACACCCGTCATCGCACCGCAACCGACAGCAAGCCCGCGACCTATATCCCCACTCCCATTATCGGCCCTTGCGAGCTCGCAGCTCTCGCCACGGAAAGACAAATCTTTGGAAGCCTCCGTGATAGAAAGCATAGAAGTCGACCTCGGGGACTTCTGATTCGCGAGGATCTTTTGTATCGGTCGTGTACGATCATTTTTTCATGCCTTCGCTGGTTTGGGAAGGGCTTTTCTCTCGCGGTTTTTACGCTACTCACGTTCTTGTTTTACTGCTGTCAAACCTTTTTGTAATCTCTGACCGTGTCTCTCTATGTACTTTACGAGGGCAGGGGAGATTGCTCGGCTGATCAGCGTCAGTCTACTTTCTCCCAGCGGAATATATCTATTTATCTTTTTTTTGTTGAGCAGTATTGTACTGAGTGGGGGTAAACCAGAACATGTTTCTTCACGAAGCAAAAATGAGGCGGGACGAACATCAAATTGTCGTCTACATTTTTTCTTCCGGGCCCGTGTAGTATATCAGCGACAAGGGAGATGTTCAGATGTTCAAGAGCGATCCAAACCCTAGTGCCTCAACCCAAGCCATTGGATGGGGCTCAAAAAATAGTTTGGGACTTCATCCGAGTCGCGGAGCCCAGGACTCCATTACCAGGACATGATCCCACCATGGCCAGATACCCCCAGATGGATCTCCACGGTGGCAAGTGTCACATCGACGATGCCGTTTCATTATTCATCGTACATATGCACCCTCTTCCGGGGGTGGCCCGATGTGGCTGATTACGAGTACCATGTAAATGCAATGCCATTGGCAAAATCTATTGGACGAGGAAGAAAAAAAAAAGCATCGAAGGTGTTCCTGGAGCGTGATAAATAATTCAAATTCGAATACGCGCACGAAAGAAAGAAAGAAAAATCAAAGATATATACAAGACCGTCGATCGCACCCACACGCACATCCCTATGCTGCATGGCGATATAGTATTCCTTCTTACCCACGCAATGGGGGCATCATGGTCCATCAACGCCCACCTTTTGTGCGGACACCGAAACGACGGGCGGTACACCCGTATATGGTATCAGTGGCGACGTCGTCCGGCTTCCCGTGAAAAGAGATGATCCACTGCTCTCACCAGGTGGGCCACTGACGACGGGGGCGGGGGCTATGCCTGGACCCGGGGGAACCCCAGGTCCGCTCGTGAGTATCCCAGAGGGTGTCATACCAGGCCCGCCACTCGCGGCAGACAGGACGCCAGGGACGCCAGGACCTGTGGGTGGGACGACACCTGGACCTGCGAGGCGGGGAGAATATCCCAGCGGGGGCATACCCAACTTTGGCAACGCCGGTGAAGGCTTGCGTGGGAGTGGAAAGGGTCCGGTGGATGACGAGGACGATGGAAGAGATAGGTTCATCGCAGAGATCGAAGGCGAGACAGACGTGGGTGGTGCACGAGGAGGTGACGTTGTCAGTGGCCGGGGCAACTGTGACAACCCATTTGGAGTTGGGTTTGAAAAACGGTGTGGCACAGGAGTGTGGAAGCGCTCAGGAGGGAGTGGGAATGGAGTTAACGGAACACTCGAGCTTGCGGTGCCCGGCTCGCCTGAACCAGGCGTCCAGCCGTGTCGGGGAGAAGAGGCTGCCGAGGAGATAGTGTGGTGCGATGGTGCAAGGACGAAGGGTGTTGCGACTGGTCGGTCGCGTTCTCTTTCCCTCTCCCTTTCTCTCTCCCTTTCTCGTTCCCTTTCCCTTTCCCGCTCATCGTAACTGTGTGAGGGTGGAAGTGGGTGGGTGGAAGGAGGCCGACTTCCAGGCATGCTACCCCCACCGAGCTTCGGTTCGTCCCTCTTCCAATGCGACTTAGAGGAAGGGTTCGCAGACAGATTAATGATCTCCATCGTTTGTACCCCTGGTGTAGGGCCAGAGCCTTGAGGAAGCGGAGAAGGTCCATCAGGACCGGACGAACTTGCACCAGGATGGTGGTGGTGCACGACGTGATGGTGATGCCTGTGGTGGTGATGCTGCCCTAAATGAAGGTGCGATGGTGCGTGGGATGATCCATGCTGGTGTTGGGTATGCTGGTGCGGATGTTGTCCGTGAGGATGGTGGTGTTGGTGGTGTTGGGAATGTTGGTGAGGATGGGACTGACTTGCGTGCACTGGGTGCGGCTGATGAGGCTGGACAGGGTGTTGTTGCAGCTGGTGGCTATGCGAGTGCGAATGAGGATGTGGGTGCAAATGACGGTGGGGGGGTGTCGGGACAATCGATTGGACTTGGGGTCTCTCTCTGTCCCTGTCACGCTCATTCCACTCAACCCGTTCCTTTTCTTCCCTGCGCCGCGCATCCCCAACACCCCAATCCGTCCCTCCAGCAGGCTTGGAACCCCAAGCAGGATATCCAGGTCCCATATTAGGGCCAAATTCCCTTTCTCTCTCTCGCTCTCGGACCTCTCTCTCGCGCTGGGTCGCCAGCTCCCGATCACGTGGAGTGAGCTCTCGCTCCCGTAATTCGCGATCCCGCTGGATCATTTCCCGTTCTCTCTCCCTTTGGAGTTCTCGCTCTCGCTCCACGAAACTGGAGGGACGTTGGATTCGCGCACCTCCAGGCCCAATGACTGGGGTGCTCGTCGTGCCTCCGGGGCCGATCACAATACTCGTTCCACCTACACCCGGACCCAGGGGATACCCTGTCGGAC
>JBBPRD010000660.1:0-11067 GCA_038092855.1 Boletus piedmontensis | reverse complement strand
CAACCAAGTCACATGACTAAGGGCTCATCTTTAGGGCAAGGGCTAGGGCTATTGATGACTCTGCAGGGGTTAGAGCTAATTCATTTTGGTTCTCTTGCAAATGTCAAGTCTTTCCAAAATGGCCCAATATTGGGACACTTATTTGAGCCACTGTAAGTGGTGAGTCTAGCATAGAGCCAGAGCTAACAGAGTTAGATGGAGGAGGTAGTGGTGCAGCAGCACACTAAAGGCAAGAAGTGGGCATTGGAGCCCCTGACATGCACCCAATGTGACAACTGTGGACTTGAGTGTATACTTGGGTCCAGGAAATCCAAGTTGTGCACAGAGTGCAAGGAAGTGAAGGCAAAGTGCAAGTGGCCCAGAGAAGAATGGCCAGAGAAATGACAGTGCCAGATAAAAGCAACAGAGATACCAGAGACAGGGACTAGTGGCTCCAAGCAGCAGCAGAAGTATGGGGATTTATCAGAGAGGACTGCCAGCATTGTTTTGATGCTCAGCAAGATCCACAATGTGTTGGTTCATTAGAACCAATGTCTTGACCTCCAGAACAAACTTCTGCAGGGATTGGTGAAGATCTTGGAAATCTTGTACTCCAGTTCTCCATCTACTTCAATTGGAGGTGATGGGCTTTGTACAAGATTGGGTATCATGTTAGTGATTGCAGGTTCTAGCTGTGAAATGTGGAAAATAGGGTATATGGACTTCATAGAGTCTGGGAGTCAGAGAGTGAAGGAATGAGAGCCTGCTTGAGTGATGCAAGTGTATGGCTCTAGGTTCTTTTCAGAAAGCTTCTTAGAGGGTCATGTAGAGTGGAAATACTTTGCCTTCACAAATACCAGATCTCTGACTTTGAAGTCCAGAGTAGGCATTTGCTTGGTATTCGCTGATTCTTGGTATCATGCTTGGGCTTGGGCCATCTCTTTGTGGAGGAACTGATAGAGGGAATTGAGGTCTACAGAGTATTCTTGAGCATGGGTGGAGGTGAGGTCATGTTCTGGGTAGATAGAGATGTTTGGGTAATAACCTTTATTGGCAAAGAATAGTAAAACTCTGGTAGTAGTGCTTGGAGTGTTGTTATAGGCAAATCCTGCAAGGGGCAGGAGTTTGGACCAGTTGTCTTACTGGTAATTAGAATAGACTCAGAGGTACTATTCCAGGGTCTGGTTTATTTGCTCAGTCTGACCATCTCCTTCTGAATAATACCCAGAAGTGAAGTGGAGGCAGATATTGAGAGCTTTTCTGAGGGAGTGGAAAAAGTGGGAGATGAAGTCCGATCTGCAGTCAGAGATAATGTGTAAGGGAACTCTGTGTTTGGAGAAGATGTGGAGGAGGAATAACTTGGCAAGCTCCAGAGAGGTAATAGTGTTGTGGGTAGAGATGAATATACATTGCTCCAAAAGTCAATCCATAACTACTAGAATAGCTGTAAATCTAGAGGACTCCAGAAGTTGCTCAATGAAATCCATGGATATGGAGTTCCATGGCTTCTCCAGGATAGGGAGTTGTTTCAATAACCCATAAGGGCAATTTCTGGGGACTTTTATGTGACCACAGGAGGTATAGGAGGAGATGTACTCTTTCATAAAGATCCTAATACCTAGCCAAGTGTATTTGTGGTGAATGAGTTCTAGGATCTGATTCTATCTAAAGTGTCTGGAGAGTAGGTGGTCATATTTGTACCAGAGAACTTGGAGTCTGAGGTCATTGGAGTCCAGGACATAGATATGGTTATCTAGTCTCAAGAGCCCTTCTGAGTCAACTAACCAGCATAAGTCCACAGGTTCAGAGGTGGTCATGTGGAGGATAGTGAGAGAGTTGAATGGGAGGGCAGAAAGGATGTTGCTATGGAGTTGTTCTACATCAAATAGTGCACTAGCTCCAAGTACCAGAGTTGCTAGATAAGTGACTTGGAGGGAGGATGTGAGCTGTTCTTGCATAAAAACAGGCCAGAAATTGTGGGGATTGATGCAAGTGTAGTTCTTATCCCCCTCTTTGGGATAGATGTCCCAGTATCTAGTGAGGGTGTCAGGCTTTGTGCTGAGTCTCCCTGGACAGAAGCAGATGATGGCATGGAATTGGGAAAGGAACTCTGACCAGCAGGCTTGCTGCTGGGTCAGGAGTTTAGTAGTAGCAAAGTACTCTAGATTCTTGTGGTCTATAACAACATCAATTGGAGTGCTGGAGCCTTTGAGGTAGTGTTGCCAAGTCCAGAAGGACTCATGGATGGTAAGGAGTTCCCTGTTGTGGGTATCATAGTTGAGCTCTGGGATAGACAAAGTCTGAGAGAAAAATGCCACCAGCTGGACTTCTTCAGTTGGGCAACAGATAGAGAGGATTCCAGTGATAGCATAATTGGAGGCATTAGTCTCTATGATCATAGGAGCATCAGGTACCTAGTGTGTAAGGATCAGAGCAGTAGTGAAGACTTTTTTGAGAGTGATGATGGTGGAATAATTGTCAATGAAACACCAATAGAAGTTGGTGAACCCTAAGAAGAACTAAATGTCCTTAACCTTCTGAGGTTCCAGTCACTTCTGCACAGTCTTAACCTTGTCTGGAGACATGGTTAAACCAGAGGGCAAAATATAGTAGCTTAGGTATTCAGTAGAGGTGGTATGGAATTTGCACTTTTTGGGTTTGGTATAAAGTCTGTGTTTGTGGAGTCTTCAGAGGACCTCTTGGACATGCTCTTTATGAGAAGCTTTGTCCTTGGAGTAAATGAGGATATTGTCCAGGTAGACAATAACACCAACATCTAGAAGATCAGTGAAGATTGTGCTGATGAAGTGCTGGAATGCTGCCAGGGCATTTGTGAGACTGAACAGCATAATGAGCCATTTGTAGGAACCATAGTGAGTCCAGAAGGATGTCTTCCACTCATCTCTCTCAGCAATTTGGACTAAATGGTAGACATGCTGGAGATTAATTTTAGAGTAGATTTTTGCTTGGCTCAGAGTGTCTAGCAGGTTAGAGATGCATGGCAGGGGATAGTGATCTTTCTTTGTGATCTTGTTAAGTCCTCTGAAGTTAATGCAAAGATGGAGTGAACTATCCTTCTTGTGGACAAAGAGGACTGGAGCAGCATAAGCAGAGATAGCAGGGTGGATAAATCTGTTTGTGAAGTGTTTATTGAGGAATGCACAGAGGGACTCGAGTTTGGAAGGGAAAAGGGAATAGGTTATTCCTAGTAAAGGGGATGTTCCTTTTTCTAAGTCAATTTTCAGGTTATACTTCCTGTGTGAAGCAAGGGTAGAGGCCTTGCTCTTGCTGAATACATCTGCAAAGCCATGATACTCCAGAGGGACTCTGGAGAGATTGACTGAGTCCAGAACAGTAGTGGAGGCATGGAGGTCACTGTCTTGTGGGCAGACCTGTATGCTAAACTGCATAGAGCTCTGAAGGCAACAAGCCAATGCAAACACAGGTGCACTAACAATCGCAATTGGGGAAGTGGTGTGATCAGAGAACCAGGGTAAATCAGGTGGGGAGTTAGCTAGAGGGAGTGATTCTGGAGGCTGCAGAGGAGAGCTTGGAGATGCTGGCAAGTCTTGCTTAGATGTCCAGAATGATATACTGCTCATAACCCAATCAATCAACAGATTGTAGCAGATAAGCCAGCTGTGTCCTAGAACAAGAGAGCAAGTAGAATCCAATGGAGTGATGTAGAACATTGATGGAGTAATGTCACTGGTTCTAAAATGTACGGAGAGATTAATGGCTCGAGTTATAGTGCTGTTTGTGGTTCTGTCAAACAGATGGAGTTATATTGGAGGTATGGGATAGGTGGAAAGTTCATATTTATTAATGAAAGCTGTATTGATAAAACAGTCAGAAGATCCAGAGACTACTAACACAGGGAACAGAGGAATCAGGAAGGATACTAAGGAGACAGCTGGCATAAGGGATTGTGGGTTAGAGAGAGCAGACACATTGAGTCAAAGCTTCTTGATTGCACAGCTGGGATCAACATGACCTCCTTCCTGTGTGGAGTTTTGGAGGCTGCTATCTATTTTTTTACCTCTGTAGAAGCTTCCAGTTTGGCTTCTGGAGCAGTGGTCTTTGTGGTATTGCCTTTGGCTACCTTGGAGGTGAACTTAGGGCAATCCTTGGCCATATAGCTGGCAAAGCCACAGAACATGCAGAGCTTCTCATCAAAGTGGTGTTTGCATTTGGCAGCAGTGAGCTTGCTGTCCTTTCCTAGCTTTGAGGTGAGCTCCAGGTTCAGGAGAGTGGAGATAGAGGCAGACTTGCCCTTAGACTCCTTGGAATTCTTAGAACCACTGAAGGGATATGTGGAAGTGGATGATGAGAAAGTAGACAGTTTATTGGAGGATGATTTGGTCATGGAGGACTGATTAGAGGGCTTTGATTGCTGGCTGATTTTAGACTTGCACTCCCAATAGCATGCATCAATGGCCTGTGCAAGGTTATAGAGTTCAGAGAGTATGGGGGGCTTTCTGACACAAGAGATCTTGTCCTTGATTTGGTCAGGAAGACCATTGTAGAAATGGTGTTGGAGGGCACCTTCTCCATATCCATAGATTTGCGAAGCTATCCTATTAAATTCTACCATATACTTATTGATTCATTGACTAGCTTTCATTATGAGATAGTTGAGTTGGTGTTCCACATCTCCAACTAGATCATGCAGTCTGAAGTTGGTCTGGAGTTCAAGGACAAAGTCCTTGTAACTATCTATCAAATATGGCCAGAGAATGGGGTCTTCCATCTGGAGAAGGTCCAGTTCAAACCATTCCAGAGTGATGCCTTTCAAGTAGGACTATGAGAAGGTGACCTTGACATGATCTATTTTGAAGGCCTTGGGATGATCTTGGAAATTTAATTCACATTGCACTAAGAAGATCTGGGGTTTGCATGGGTCTGTCCTATCAAACTGGTCTGGTTCCCAGACTTTAGTGCATAGAGTGAATTTGGAGGAGGGACAACAGGAGGAGTGGGCAAGGCCCTTAATGGTGTCCACAAGTTTTGAGAGCATGTCCCTAGGAATTTGTTCATATTCCAAGTCAGAACAGTTATTATTGGACAGTTCATCTTTGGGAAAATCAGAGTCTCCTGGGTTGTCACCATTGTTCAGAGGGATCTGTGGGGCAGCAGAAGCCTCACAATTGGTTTCTCTGGTGGTTGAAGCATCATTTTCTTTCTCTGGATCAAGCTCAACAATGTGGGCACCTAGAGTTGGGAACTGTGGGTGTGGATGCCCTTGCAAAGCTGAGACAACCAGTATATGGCATGCAGAGAATCCTTGGAATTGATTGATGAGTTCAGGGCCTCATTGACTGCTACTGAAGATGCTTAAGGGTTATATGTAGGGGATGGGGGAGGGTTTGCACTGTCAAGGGTATGAGTTCAGAATCTGGTAGTATGTGTAGCCATTTTAGCGATATGAACAGTGGGAGTTTGAATATACTATTAGAAATGTGCTCCAAAGGTAACTCTGGGAGTTCCAGAGTTAATAAGTTGAACAGGACTTTGGCTTCACTGTATGTGGTGCATGCTTGTTCAAGTTATGGTCCTGGAATTTCAGAGTGTCGGAGGAGAAGGGCTTGAAGTGTTGTTAACAATGCTAAGTTGAGTGGAAAGTCAGAGATGAGTCAGAAGACTTTTGGATTTCAGGAGTTGGTAATTAAGTTGATATCCAAACTAAGGAAAATACATATCTTGGAGGGCAGAGTTTATATATGAAGTCCAGAGAGGATTAGTAATGGAGATTGATAAGTATATGAGTAAGGCATAAGTAATAGAATGGAGAGTCCAGGAAAGTAAGAGCTGGAGCTATGCTCCTAAGTGAGACACAGTGTTGGGAGACAAACTAAAGCAAGGCTAACAGTATGGATATACAAGTTAGAAATGGAACAAAGGAAAAGGAGATATAGACATGTCCAAGTGAACAGAGTTATGTTCTTGTCAAGAATAACCCAGAGTTGGTCAAAAGTTTGTCCAGAGTCTCAGAGTTGACTTAGGGGTTTTCAGGACATGACAGGAATCAGTATATCAAATGGAGTGACTGTACACTAGTATAAACCCAAATTTGATCATTGATACTATTCAAATAGTGTGAAATATTCACAGATAGAAGTGCTGTCTGGAGCTGATCCTGGAGGATATCCTGCATATGCAGAGGTGAGTATTTTTTACTTAATAAGAAATGTGATTATCTTGAACTTGTCTGACTTGATAAAGGAATGGAGTTTGTCTTTCTTTCTTTCTTGCTTGAGCCAAAGGTTTTTCCCAAAAATTGTGATGAGCATCTTGGGTATGTTGAGCTGGGCAGTGGGCACTCTATCAGTACATGCTGACAGAGACAGAAGTACTCACCTCTGCAAAAGCAATGAGTGTGTCCTAGGATAACTTAAGGTCCCTGCTTACCTGGACAGCATAGTGGCATCTATGCCTCCTCTAACCTTCCTGCTCAAGTGCTTGTTCAGCAGAGTCAGAGTGCTCTCACTGGTATTGAGTAGGGGACAGGGGCTCCAAGATATTAGACTATTCACCAATAGGGGAACTGGGTGGAAAATAAAGTTGGTTGGAGTTATCATTATCAATTCCTTTACCTGCACTGGTGGTAGCAGGTATTGACCCTTTGGCATTGTTGCCAGACCTAGAGGCATGCTCAAGTTGGAATTGTGCAAGGAGACTCATACTGAGATGCCAAATGGTCAGTGAAGGGCAAAAGTTTGGAGGTTGCAGTCATGACAGTGGCTAACAATATTCACAGTGTTTTGGAACATTTGGCTTTTAATGAATACAAGGAAACAAACATTATGTGGCCAAATACTTATTGTATAACATATACATAGCACAATATAGTAATACTAAAATGTAATAAGAACTTATTGTCACCCTATTGACATTTGCTGGTGAAATGGGAATGATCTAGATAGGGGAACATCCTGGTTGTGTGAGGTTAGCTGAAGCTAGTCCCAAGATATGGGGACACTTGAGATAAAGATCTGTAAGGTGGAGTATTGTATGCAGGGATCAAGGTTAAATAGGGCTGAATTGTCTGATATGGTAGTGGAAAAGGGGAATGTGGATTGTGCAGTGCACAAGGCTAATGTGGCTGGCTGAAGCTGGTCCCAACATAGGGCACTTGAGATAAAAGTCTGTATGGTGGAGTATATGTAGGGTAGTACATTGGATAGGTCTGAACTGTCTGGTGCAGTGGCAAAGGGGGATGAGGATTGTACAGTACAGAAATGTGTGGCTGGTGCTGCTGATCACTACTTGGAGTGTAAATGAATGGTGTAAATATCTGGATATGGTCAGACAGAATCAAACTTGAAGGCATGGGATCGGATGAGACTGTGTAAGACTGGATCAGCTGTATATTGGTTGGGACAGCCTTTCCCTTTCCCTTTTCCTTTTGTCATGTCTTCTGACCTTTCTCAAATATACCCTGCTTGGTTAACAATAGTTCATCACAACTCATCCCACTTGATTGATCCTTATCTTTCTTTGACTGAAGGATCTGTGCAGCATGCACATGTAAGATGGCATGATCTAAGATCAGTGGTGTATATATTTTGTCATAGAGGACAGAGGGAATCATGGCCTTAATCCATTGGTAATTGTGTATTGAGGAAGTGTTGATGATGTATGCATTTGTGCATGTGTGCTCCACAAGGTTCTTGGTCTGTGATGTAAGCAGGTGTTCTTGTTTTTCAGGTACTGTAGTGGTGAAATTACAGCTGGATGCTGGATAGTCATGTTGGATTGTATTAACCATACAGATAATATCCTATCAGAATCTTCAATATAGAGGTCACACATGGTACTGGCAAAAACTTATGAGAGATGAAATAACTTTCATCTATTCTGGTGTCAGATACTTAATGCATATAACATACAGCTGGGGATGTAATTCAGGGAGAAACTCAAGGAGGCTGATTACAACATAGGTGGCTTGGTGCTGCTCAACAGGAACCAAGACTTCTTTGACATACCTGATTTGATATTCACTGCCATGCTTAATAATAACATGAGTTCCTACCCCTGTTTTGTCTCCCTGTACAGCCATAAAAGATGTAGCTTTGCAGAATCAAGTGCCTTGCAGAGGTTCTGGTATTGCTAACTCCATGCCACATCTAGTAGCTTCTGTGTCATTCCAACTGATTGGGCAAACAATGTCTGCACATGCTGGTAGCTGTGCTGCACCTTTTCATCAAGGATGAGACTCTAGTATATTGATCTAAAAGTCTGGTAAGATGCTTACCAATGTTCTGGGGTTTCATATTGGGGAAACCCAGCATATAGCATTGGTGAGGGTGGGTGTCATATTAACAAATTCCACCAAGTCCCAAGTCCAAACCTCCAGCCTCCATTCAACCAATTCTGGAGCCTTCTCAATAGAGAACACACTTCTGCATCTCAGACTTGACTTGTCATAAATATCCTCATTCTCCATATGTACTAACTTCAAAAGCTATATACACTAGCCCCGTCTTAGTTACTATATAATACTGACACTATAAAGTACAGCTTATCATTCTTGTATCTGTAATATCTCCGTTTCCTACCTTCCAGATTACTTACTCCATTACCAATCCACTTTGATCTCATATATATATAAACCTTCATATTAGAAACCTGTACTTCAGTTCAAATATCAATTTAGTTCACTAACTCCCCTGTGTCCTACTTGGACAAACTCTGAACCACTCTGAACCCCTTTGCTCCATAAAAAGGGCTAAGGAACTCAGGCAAGGGCACAATACATACATTGAAGCCAAAGCCCAATCCCTCTGTTGTACCCATCATACCCATTACCTCTGGAATAACTCCAGAGACATCCAGAGTTGACCAGAACTTAACAGTATATTTGAACTCACACTTGTCTAGAGTTCACTAAAAATCTATCCTCTATGATCACCAGAGTCTTTATCCAGACACATGCCCAGAAAAGGCATGAGGCAGAAGCACCTTCTTCTACCTCTAATACCCTTCCAGGTGTTCTCAGTATTTTTACCAGTCACTGTGGAAGTCTGCCTGTTGTCCCTCACTTCATGGGTTTCTCAGCTTGTGAACCCAGTACTCCTGAAAACATCCCATTACCTCCAGATGACTCTACCCCTACTTCTACCTCTCACATCATCAAACGTCTGGAAGATGACCAGACTGAAGGACATGCAGACCCTTTCTGTGGCCCCAGTGGTCCACCTGGAAGTTCTCCAGGCAATGATCCAGGCTCATTAGGAGATGACAAATTACCAGATCTTGATTCTGTCAATTCTGATAATGAAGAATTCTCCCATGGAGCAGTAAACACTCTCACATCCACCCTCTGAGGCCTTGCATGCACTGCACATAGACCTCCTTCTGAATCTAGCCAGAGAACTAAAGTCCAAGAGCTGGATACATTCAATAGTACTGAGCCTTGCAAACTCTAGGCCTTTCTACTGTAGTTCAGTGCAGGCTCAACTTTCAAGATTGACCTTATGCATTTAGCACCAATCATGCCAAGGTTGTCTTCCCTTAATCTTACCTTAAAGGTATGGCTCTAGAGTGGTTCAAACCAGACTCCTAGAGCTCAGAAATACAACACTCCATTCACTTTGGATAGACAATTACCAGGGTTTTGTTTTAGAATTACAGACCAACTTCAGATCACACAACCTGGCAGGCAATACAGAACAATAACTAGACTGCCTTGTAATGAAGAACAGCCAGAGGATCAATAAGTACATAGTTGAGTTTAATTGCTTGGCTTTGCAACTCTGAAACTATGGGAAAGGTGCTCTCTGGCACTTCTTCTATAATAGATTCCCAAACTGCATCAAGGATGAAGTTTCCTGTGTCAGGAAACCTACAACACTTTCAGAGATGTGCTCCCTTGCACAATCTATAGATGCATGATACTGGGAATGCAAGTCTGAAGTAGACCACCAGGCAAAGACAACTACATATAACCAATCAAAGCCCCATAACTTGTCCTCTGGGAGATTTACCCCTACTCCATTCTCTGACTCTGGTAACCCCAAAGACTCTCAGGAGCCCAAGGAAAAGGTCACCTCATTATCCATTTCCACTTCCTCCAATCCCAATCTATTTTCCAAGCTCGGCAAAGACAGAAAACTCACTTTTGCCAAGCATAAATGATGTTTTAACCTAAAGCTTTGTATATTCTGTGATCTTGCACCTCACACATAGCTAAGGGTCAGATAGTCATGACAACTCTGGAAACCAAACCAGAGGTTTCCTTGGGAGCAAAAAAATAGGTTGTGATCTTCCAAGCTCCACATAGGCTGAAGGTTGCATTGACTCCAACTATGCAATAAAGGAGATCCACCTCAACATGTCCACTCTTTCCGACCCTCATGCTCTCACTCCCTTAGTTACTATAGTCTCCAGTGAGACCCCCATGTTTCCAGCATTATTAGATTCTGGGTCCTCCAATTGTTTTATAGATATGAAATTTGTGAATACCAACAAGATCCCTACCTATCCAGTCCCTCCATTATCACTCTGCCTATTCAATGGTACTTCCAATTTCTCAATCTCCAAAGCTGTTACACTCTCTATTCGCTTCCCATCTGGTGATATCACTTTGTGCACATGTTACATGACTTGGTTAGACTCTGCCTGCTCCCTCATATTAGGACACAACTGGCTTACCCACTACAATCCATTGATTAATTGGGTTACAAGCAGTATCATGTTCCAAACGGCAAAGCAGAAAGTGCCAATTTCCCTGACATAAACTCTAAAGCTTCCAGACTTACCCCTAGTCAATTCCAATTCTGATCTGCCACAATTTTCAAATAGAAAGGCCCCTCCCATCACTCTCATTAGTGTAGCTGCCTTTGCACTAGCATGTACAGTGGCTCAAAAAACTGTCCGCATATTTGGTCATTTTTCACTAAATGCATTATTCCCTAATAACCCCTAATCCTTATCCTAATATATTGGTATATGAAATAAAGCACTGACTCCTGGCTTTCTAACCATCCATATCTCAAGACATATAAATAAGATGTGATGACATGGCAGCCATTTCAAAACAGTAACTCATTCA
Source organism: Boletus piedmontensis (assembly GCA_038092855.1). Classification (NCBI taxonomy): domain Eukaryota; kingdom Fungi; phylum Basidiomycota; class Agaricomycetes; order Boletales; family Boletaceae; genus Boletus; species Boletus piedmontensis. The sequence continues at coordinate 35 of JBBPRD010000660.1, read as the reverse complement.
AACAGTTTTTTGACTTTAAGTTTTGATTACATATA
>JBBPRD010000659.1:0-11068 GCA_038092855.1 Boletus piedmontensis | reverse complement strand
AATACACTCTTCTTGGTATTGCTAATAAAGATTGAGTTTAAATAATCTCTCTAAGCAAACTAAGTGTAGTGTGATTAGTATCCAGTTGTTTTGGAACATCTTGACATCTTAACATCTTGACATATCACCAGATTAGTGCCACAAAGCTACTAACCACTTTTTAGGAACTTTACCCATTAAATCCAAATAAATTGTGATAAATAGGGGAGTATTCCAACCACCATACATAAGCATAAACAAGACCAAACAAAGCCAAACAACTGGTTTGAATTGGCAATTTACTGAAATCCAAGTAGTTACACTTGAGACTACTACATATCTAGCAACCCTATAGTGTTGACTAGTATCTTACTAGTGTGTTATCACTACTGCCCTACCCTTATTAACCAGACTACCCTACCTTAGCTCAACACTACCCCAATTCATAAATGTCAGTTGAGAATTGGTGAACAACCCACATATCTCATTACACTAAGTTGTTATTAAAGTGACCCTAGTAGACCTAGTGATCATATTTGTCTAGGCCTAAATACCTAGCTTATAGTGTGTGATCTGTGGAAGGTAAAGCAGCAGTCTGGGAAACTACCTATTCTAGTTCTAGTTGCTTTAACCTATAAAGAAGACACTGTGGATGCTAGATAGACTCTGGTACTGGACTTCAAAGTTGGTGACCAGGTCTTCATCAAAGCAAAGTACTTCTACTCCACTAGGCCCTCAAAGAAACTCTCTGAGAAGAACCTTGGGCTGTATACCATTATCACTCAGGCAGGTACCCACTCCTTCACTCTCTGCTTCCCAGACTCTGTTATGAACATTATTTTCTCTCTCTTTATTTTCCTTTTCTCACGATCACGTGACTTGTCATGTGATTAACCCCTAAGTTAACGGATCACGAGACCAGATCACGTGACGTTCCGACTAGAGTAACGAGGCAGCTGTGCGCCCTTCTCTACGGAATGGCTCCACCAGGATCTGCTGTGCGATCTCCGGACACGTGTATTTAATCTCCATCGACCCTGAAGACCCTGTGGGTTCTTCCTTCACTTCTTCTCACACTTATATTTAAATATTCCCATGTTCATCTCCGTGTGCTTCTCTTCCATTCTGATGCTTCTTAGAAGTCACGCCATACACACATTTACTTAATTACCGTTGATACTATATCTATTAGAGGTAGTTACACTCACACGGCATGTTGGTCCGTGCACACTCTGTACTAGTATATAAGTAGTCTCAATGAACGCCCCAAGAACTTCAGTCAAGTTCTTGTCGGGATTCCCCTATCTTCACTTGTCTCTAAGTCAGTATCTGGTGGTAACGACCTAGTCTTTATTAGGTTAGGGTCGTCAACAGACTCCATGAAGTCTGTATACCCTGTTTTTCATATCTTGCAGCTAGAGCCTGCAATCTCCAACATGATACCCAATCATGTACAAAGCCCACCACCTCTGGTTGAGATAAACAGAGAACTGGAGTACAAGATCTCTGAAATCCTCAACTCTAAGATTGATCATTGATACTGCAATTGCAAACTTCTCTATTTAGTGTGTTAGTCTGGCTATGAAGGAACTGACAAGGAAATATCCTGGTTGCTAGCCATGGAGCTAAGTCATGTATCTGAGCTCCTGCACAATTTTTACCTCTGGTATCTGGACAAGCCTGGTCCTTACACAGGTTGAACATGCATGAAAAGAATACATAGCATTGGATGAAGGAGACGCTATCTACTGCTACCTATTAGTCCTCTGATGACTCCAACGACTCCTCCAATCCCTTTTTAAACCTATAGAAATTTTCAGATCCCCATATTCCGAACTCTGCATTATCTATCTTTTTCCTCATATAGGCCTTCATGGGTTCAGGTCTAAGAGAGGGATACTGTTATATTCTAGAAATTCCTAAGTCCCAACTCCACACCTCTGGACAACTATTCAACCAACTCTGGAGTGCTCTCACAGAGAATACTACTCTGTCCAACTGGACTTCCCTTGTCCCCTCTTGCTTCTCTTCATTTTACTTTGTATAGTTGTAACTTTAAGTTTCATGTTAGTTTATCTCCTGATGCTGTGTCTCACTTAGGAACACAGCTCTGGCTCTCACATCCCTAAATCCCCCACTCTGTTACTTACTTACTCATTGGATTATTGATCCACTTACCAATCCCTGTTACTAATCCATTCTGGACTTCATATATAAACTTCTGTACTCTGAGCCATGTAGTTCTTCAGTTTGAATATCAACTTAGATTCCCTCTCCTGACCCTGAAACTAAAGCCTTGATGGCCTCTCCCTGATCCTTGCTCAACTTTATATTTTCCCAAACATCTAAATCCTTTATCTGACCCAACTCTGAAATCCAGGATGCAAACTCTGGCAAGAGTATACCACACACAGTGAAGCTAAGTCCTGATTGCTTGTACTAACTCTGGAAGTTGTGGAGTTACCCAGAGATCATGTTCTTAACACCAATTAATAATATGCATGAAGAGTATATTAGGGATCCACTCAGTGGGCTGCTCAGTGATCCCTTGAGAGTATCACTGATGGGTGATGTTACAACTCGTCCCTACATCAGGGGGATCAATCTTTTTTCCTTGCTTCACTTACTATGCATTTCCCATTAATACTCATGAAACCATGTGTTCAAACACAACCACAGCATAGTTATTTCCTTGTTCTTATCTCTTGTTCTAACCCTTTACCTTAGTCTTTACCCTTTTGCCCATTTGTTCTATCACATTCAACATGTGTCCACTGACTAAGCCTTCTTTCATATTCCTTGCCATTCCATAGCTTAGTCAGCTTCATTTCTTCCTTGCATATATAAACCTTGTGTCATCTAACTTGTACTCTAAGTTAGATCTACTCAAATCTTATCCTCTTCTTCCATTGTCTCTGCGAGTCTCCATTCTACTCTAGAGTGAACACTTGTCTGCCATCCTTGGCCAATTGCCAGGATGGCAGGGCTCTCTGTCTAACTTTCCTTGTCCATGCTCTGCTCATCACTTGAACCAATGGTCTCATTAACTCATGAGACACACTCTGATAATTCCCTTGCCATGGTAACCACCATCCCTGGTTATAACCTCCCTATTGGCAACTTCTCCTTGTTGCAATCTTCTCTTATCCCTCACCACTAGAACTCTAGGACCTCAGAAGACACTCCTTGCTTTCCACAACTCCCTTGTTGCTATCACACAATCTTGAGTCCTATTAGGCATACTCTCTAGCCACAGCTATTGCTGCTTCTTAACCCTTGGCCCTATTGGGCATCCCTTCTGTTGCAGCTGTTACAGCTCCTTAACCCTTGGCCCTATTGGGCATCTCTTCAATTACAGCTGTTGCTATTCTAACCCTTGACCCTACTGGGTATTCTTTCACCTTAGCTGTCACTAGCTCTTGGCCCTATTGGGCATTCCTCCCATCACAGCTATCATTGCTCTGTTAACCCTTGGCCCTGTTGGGCAACCCTTGACTCTACCGGGTATCCATCTCATTATCACCATAGTTACTTTCTGTTACAATTCCTCTTTTTCATCTTTTTCTTCATACTTGGCTATTCATTTTCTTATTTACTTAAGATACTTAGTCTTGGCCTATAAAAACCTCACTCATCTATGAGGTCATATGATCAAACACTTCTATGGCCCATTTATTCTTCCTTTCTTTCTTATACTTGTTTCATAACATTCTTCTGCATTCTATGCACATACAGTGACTAAGCTTTCTTCTTAGTTCTATTACATTCTTCTGCTTAGTCATCTTGATCTTCCTTACTTATATAAACCCCATTGTAGACTATATGTTCCTCATGTTAGACCTACTCAATCTAACTCCCTTGTGTTCTATCTCTTTGCAAGTCTCTGTTCTACTCTTGAGTGAATACTGCCCTTAATCCCTGTGGGCCATCTATTTCCTGGCTGTACTTTGTCAAGATTTACCTCAAACCCTTGACCCTACATAAGGGTACCTTTGACCTTTGTCAAGTTCTACCTCAAACCCTTGACCCTACATAAGGATAACCTTGAACCTTGCTCAAGTCTTTCAAGTCTATGCTTGCCTCTATCTGAGTCAAGTGTAACAAAAGGTCTAATGTGTCTTAAGAAGCTATCATTGATATAGTCTTCCACCATATCATCTTCACAGTACCCTTCCTGGTGGTGCACCTTTCAAGAAAGTGCCGACAAAGAAGAACTCTCTGATCACACTCCCAAATAGCAGAACAAATCACCTGAGTCTGACCCTGACCTCAATGTCAACCTAAACCCTGAATTCTGGGCACTGGATTCTATCCTTGACCTATCCCATGACCTCTTCACCACACTTCATCTTCCTTAAACTCCAACTCCTCCATTGCCAACCCCTACCAACACTTGACTACTCTTATTCCCAGTCAACTTACCTCCTACTAGTTCACCACATCTCCCCCTACCACCAGTCCCATTAGCCTCTTTTCCCACCACTATGTCCCACAACAAACCCACCAAACTTTGCATTGCTGTACCCAAACACTATGATGAGTTAGCTACCACAGCATTGAACTGGATCAACTTAGTCCAGTTATACCTCCACATGAATAAAGATGTATACAATGATGACAGTAAGTGAATCATCTTCACCCTATCTTACATGACCAAGGGAACCACTGTTGACTAGGCAATCACCTTCCAAATCAAGGCTATCACTGGAAATACCATATCCCTCGGAACCTTCAATAACTTCATAGTCCTGTTTGAAAAGGCTTTCAAAACCACTGACACCATCACTAATGCCATCGCATGGCTCTTCACCACAGAAGTCTTGAAGAAGAAAGCTAGCTCTAAGGAAAAGGAGATGACATTGGAGGCATATACTCTTGAGTTTAAAACCAAAGTAGCCCTCTCTAAGATCACTGATGAAAACATCCTTATCAGATATTACTTCACTGGATTCCCCACCTGGCTCATGCACTGTATTGTCACTATGGACAAAAAACTCTCTACCATTTCTCAATGGTATGAAAAGGCCACCTACTTTAATACCCAATGGGAGCATGCTTGAGAAATCAAGAAACATTGTGCCAACCATGGCACTTATCACCACTTCACCCCTACAAAACCCAAGGAAACCCCATGTGACCCCAATGCTATGGACATCAACATCATATGTGTAGAGAAACTCACCCCAGAAGAATGAAAGCACTGCATCAAAAAAAGCTTTGTTTCCATTGCTGAAACCCAGGTTACCTTAGTTCAGCATGCCCCTATTTCACTCCCTCCCCGAAGAAACCCATCAATAAGCAGGTTCAACATGTAACTAAGGACAATGAAATCCCCAGGTTGAAAGATGTTAAGAATGACAAGGAGGAAAGAGATATTTCTTCCTTGGATTTTTGAATGGGGGAACTTCATCGACACCAGTTCCCCTTCCATTCCCATTGCCAATGTAACTGTATAATCTACCAAGAAATCTATGCATATCCCTGTGCAATTAATTGTACCCTCACATTTAATGAAAGCCATCAATACCACTGCCCTTGTTGATAGTAGAGCTCAAATCTGCTGTATCGATTGAGAATTTGCCAAACACCATTGCCTTCCTCTCAAAAGACTTGATTACCCATTCTTTGCATGAAACACCAACACATCACAAAACACCAATAGAAAGATTACTCACTCCTGTGACCTTTTTGTCTCAGTAAAGGGACTTTGTCACTCAGTAACATTCTATGTCCTAACATGTGGAAACAAGAACATCATACTCAAACTCCCTTAGCTAAAGAAGGCCAACCCAGCCATTAACTGGATCACTGAAATCCTAACCCTCCAAGAGTCCACTGACAAGTCCCATGCCCTCTATACCACTCATATCCAGGATCTCAAGTGACACAATGCTTACTACCTGATGTCAACTCCCACAGTTCCCCCTTCAAAACACTGCTATGTCAATTCCATCTCAGATTGTCATTTACACCAATATCTTCATCACATGAATGAGAACCAATTTTTCCAACATGCCCTTTGCAACTGCCACATCTACCAGATCACTTGCTATGGCAGTTGTTTCTCTCCTTTAGGATTTCCCTATGTGGCAAAACTTACCACTGCTATAGAGTTAGCTGTTATGGCTGAGAAGGTGAAACCTAAGACTATTCTACTCCCTGAGTATTAGCAATTTGCCTCTGTTTTCTCAAAAGAGGTCACCAACCATGTTCTCCCATCAAGACTGTATGATCACAAAATCACCCTTGATGACTCCTTTGTCTCCAAAATTGGAAAAGTCTATTCCTTGAACCCTGAAGAATGACAAGTGATGGAGGACTTTCTTGCAGAGAATCTAAAATCCAGCAAAATTTGCTCTTTAAATTCCCCCAAAGTGTTCCCTTTCTTCTTCATCAAAAAGAAAGACAGAAAACTTTGCCCTTGTCAAGACTACCGCTACATCAATGAACACACTGTTCACAATGCCTACCCTCTACCTCTAATCTCTGACCTCATGGACAAGCTTCACAAGATAAAGGTTTTTACTAAGTTTAATATTCATTAGAGATATAACAACATGCACATCAAAGATGGACATCAATGGAAAGTGGCATTTATCACTCACAAAGGACTCTTTGAACTCACAGTCATGTTCTTTGGCTTGTCCAACTCCCCGGCAACATTCCAATGATTCATGAATGACTTATTTAGAGACCTAATCATGGAAGGATGGCTAGTCATCTATATGGATGACCTCCTTATCTTTTCCCCTGACAAGGCCTCTCATGTTGAGAGAACTAAACATGTTCTTCAGTGCATGGAGGAGCTAGATCTTCACCTTAAGCTGGAAAAATGTACTTTCATGGCCAATGAAGTTGAATACCTGGCTATGATAGTTCACCTGGGCCAACTTGCTATGGGTCCTGTCAAGCTTGAAGGAATCGCAAAATGGCCCACTCCTTCAAAAGTCAAAGACATCTGATCTTTTCTTGGCTTTGCCAATTTCTACCAATGTTTCATCCCAGATTACTCCAATATCACCCATTCTCTACTCAACCTCACAAAAAAGAATTGTCCCTGGCAGTGGACCCCTCATTGCCAGACTGCTTTTGACCACCTGAAACATCTCTTCCTTGCCCAATCTGTCCTTTGCCTTCCTGATTTATCCACCCCTTTTGCTATCATCACCAATGCTTTTAAATTTGCCTCTGGTGGTATTCTTCTTCAAATGGACACCAATGGTGATTGGCACCTGTGCTCCTATCTCTCCTAGTCCTTTTCCCCAGCAAAACATAATTATGACATTTATAATCACAAGCTCCTTACCATTCTTTAGGCCTTGAAAGCTTGGTGACACTACTTGCAGGGAGCCGCCCACCCTGTCCAAGTCTTCACCAACCATAAGAATCTCACCTTCTTCTGCTCTGTTCAGGCCTTAAATCGCTATCAAGCCTGATGGCTTCTTGACCTTGCTGATTTTGATCTCAAACTCATCCATGTCCCAGGAAAACTCCTTGCTGGTCCTGATCCCCTCTCTCATTGTCTAGATTTCCTTAGTGTGAACTCTCCTAACAATTTGGGTGTCACTCTCCTTCCTCCTTCTCTCTTTGTGAACCACATTGATACTGCCCTTCATTCCTGCATTTCCAGTGCATTCTCTGGTGACTCACTCATCCTCAAGGCTCTTTAATCTAATCCAATCTAATATTCCTTCAGTGCTGCACTCCTGCTTGGCTAACTGGCAATTCTCCAATGATGCCCTCCTCTACCAGGGCTGCATCTATATTCTCCCTACCAATTCTCTTCACCACAACATTGTGTCATGTTGCCATGACCATGAGACTGTAGGCCATCCAGGCTTTTTGAAAATGCACCAGTTGGTGGTCACTGAGTTCTGGTGGCCCAGCCTCACTATTTTCATCCACTCTTACGTTGAGGGTTGTGCTGTTTGTCAGCAAAACAAAGTCAATATGCACCCTATGACCCCACCCCTCCTCTCTATTCTTTCCCATGCCTCTCATCCATTTCAACAAATCTCTTGTGACTTAATCACCAGCCTCCCTGTTTCCTCCAGTTTTGATGCCCTTTTGGTTGTGGTTGACCATGGGCTTACCAAGGGGGTAATTCTTTGCCCAACCAAGTCTACAGTTACTGCCAAAGGGATAGCCACTCTCTTTTTTCACAAAGTCTTTCTCCAATTCAGACTCTATGACAAAATAATCTCTGACTGCAGACCTCAATTCACATCTTCCTTCACTAAAGAACCCAGAAAACTTCTCAAGTATGACCTATCCCTCTCTACTGCCTATCATCTGCAATTCAATGGAGGAACTGAACAAATCAATCAAGAGATCAAAACATACCTCCACATTTTCTACAGTGACCGCCCCATAATGTGGGCTAATTCCATCTCACATGCAGAATTTGCACATAACCACCACCCCCACTCTGTTACCCACCAATCCCTGTTCTACCTCATAATGGGGTATGAACCCCATGCCCTTCCTTTGGTAATCCCTGATATCTCTATTCCCACAGTTGAATGTTGTCTAAAAGCCCTCACTGCTGCCCAAGACAGAGCCCTCACAGCCCATGAACTAGCTTATCAGGTGATGAGTAAGTGCCTCCAAAAGAATTTCACTCCTTTTCAGAAAGGTAACTGCATCTGGCTAGAAGCCAGAAATTTGGAATGATTGGTGGTGAATCCAAAATTCGCCCTGAGACAAGAAGGACCCTTCATTATTACCCAGGTTCTATCTCCTCTCACTTACTGCCTTCACCTTCCCAAAACCTGGAAGATTCACCCTGTATTTCATGCCACCCTTCTTATCCCTTACCATGAGAACTCTGTACATGGACAGAACTTCCCCATGCCATCCCCGGAGCTTATAGACAGTGAGAAAGAATATAAAGTCTAGAAGATTCTCCATCACTGGGGAACCCTGAAAAATCACTCATTCCTGATCTGAGAGAAGGATTATTCTGCTAAAGAAGACTCATGGATATCCAAATGGAACTTAAAACATTCAAAGTCTGCCCTGCTTGACTATAAGAAACATTACCCCTTCGTCTTCCCCTCCAGCAACTCTTAAACCAATACCACCACCATCTACTACAATGCCTTCTTCTTCTATTTTCCCTTCTTCTATCTTGTCCCTGTCTTCCCTATGAACCCCCTATCTATTATCAATGACATTTCTCACCCTGCCTCTCCTCCACTGTTCATGCCATCTCCCATTGTGCCTTCCAGATATCTTTTCCCTAGAACCTGGCAGGAAGATGTCATAACTCCTCTGATACCAGATCTTCACAGGTCACCATCCCTGTCTAGTGATGAACCCTACCCTTCTAATACCATTCATTCTGTTGATATTCTGCAATATGCCCACCATTTATGTGACAACTTCCTTGATGGAAGTCAAATTGCTGCACTTAACAGTGCTCTCACCAATTCCCATCTCATCACTCCAATAGTGTCTCATTTAGATATGGGCTTCCCTCTTTGCTTACTCTATTAAGCCTACCTATAGATAGCTCATATTCCTCTCTTCATAGTTTACCTTCCTATCACTGCTTATGCCAATCAAGCCCTCCAAATCATGCAACTTCAATTGATCCACAAGTACATGGAAGGAGCCATAGTCACCACCATGTATCAACTAGAAATGACTGAGTTCATTGAGGATGTCAAGCATTACCTTGAAGAACTCCATCTTGCTCATGCTTATATGCTTACTTCACAAATGGATCAGATGTCCCTTTCCACCCCTGAAGCCTTGTCCTCTCCACTTGCCTCTGACAAGTTAGCTGCCCTAGAAAGGACTGAAGCCATTTGGACCAGAGGTCATGGACTTGTACCCCTTTCCTCCTCTCATCCTAGATATGGAGACACCTGCTTTCAATGCCACTGTCTTGGCCACATCCAAGTCAACTGTGACTGGTATCAATGCACCAATTTTCTGGAATGGGCTCCCAGTCATCTACTCTCCCATTGTCCCAAACATCATAAAACTTCAGCTTCCTCTTCTGGTTCTTCTCATACAGCAGCCTTGTTTTCATTCTCCATCCCTCTCCATCGAGTCCCTGCTCCCATCTCACATCACCATATCACCCAGCCATGTCATTCTTGACTCCCACCTCCTCACACTTCCACCCCCTATATCACAGCTAACTGAAACATCAAGTTCAATGAAGTATGGGATGAGGTGGGATACACCAATGTCACTGGCTCCCCAGGGCATTATAGCCTTGATTTTTAACAGAGTAAGCTGCATTGCAGACTTGTGCATAAGCAGGGGGTAATGTTATGATTCCTCTTTTTTATCTTTTTCATCATACTTGGCTATCCATTTTCTTACTTACTTCAGATACTTAGTCTTGGCCTATGAAAACCTTAGTCATCTACAAGGTCATATGATCAAATACTTCTACAACCCATTTATTCTTCCTTTCTTTCTTACACTTGTTCCATAATATATACATATAGTGACTAAACTTTCTTCTTAGTTCTATTAAATTCTTCCACTTAGTCATCTTGATCTTTCTTACTTATATAAACCCCATTGTAGGCTACATGTTCCTCATGTTAGACCTACTCAATCTAACTCCCTTGTATTCTATCTCTCTGCAAGTCTCCATTCTACTCTTGAGTAAACACTGCCCTTGATCCCTGCAGGCCATCTATTTCCTGGCTGTACTTCATCGAGATTTACCTTGAACCCTTGACCCTATGTAAGGGTAACCTTGAACTTCACTCAAGTCTTTTGAGTCTATGCTTGCCTCTACCTGAGTCAAGTGTAACACTTTCTAGCCTCTTAGGTGTCCTTTTGTTAGAGTCCTTCTGTTAGTTGGACTTCTTCTAGCCTTTTCAAGTCTATACATGGCCTTACCCAGATCAAGCATAACAGGTGGCTTCCCTCACTTGGAGAGATCAGGCACCTGTGTAATGCATGAAGTTGGGATTTGAATACTATGTGTTGGTGTTGGCGACCCTAACCTAATAAAGACTAGGTCATTACCACCAGATACTGACTTAGAGACAAGTGAAGGTAGGGGAATCCCGACAAGAACTTGACTGAAGTTCTTGGGGCGTTTATTGAGACTAATTAT
>JBBPRD010000658.1:0-11072 GCA_038092855.1 Boletus piedmontensis | reverse complement strand
AATGCAGCTCCCTGCAGGGCGGGCGGACGAGGCTGTATGCAGTTGGTAAAGAGTGTATTGACCCCGCGGCCGCGTACGTTCTCGCATGACCCCAGCTCGAAATCCATGTCTAGGTCTGCAATGCGGGATGATTGTGATGACCGAATAAGCCACTTAGAACTCGTAGGCCCGTGACAGGTGACCCACCAACTCGATCCCCAACAGCTCAGCAAACTCCTCGCTCTTCCCCGTGAAGTTCTGAGACAAACTCATTTTGCTTAGAAGTATTGAGTGCTGCCACCTGTGATCGACACGGGGCAGATCAAGATGCATTGTCCCAGGTTTTGGGGTCATAATTTGGACCCCATCATGTCTAGTGAATCGATGTATCGGTGAAACTGAACTGGGAAATTAATGCTGAGCGAGAAGGTAGTCCCAGGTCGGGTGAATTGAAGATCTATCTTCCGGGATGGTCCGCCCGTGTGTGATGGTCCAGCATCTTCGCCGTGCGTTGTTACAGGGCTCTCCGCGGTAGAAACCGTGGATCAGAAGAGTCGTTATCACTGTGGTTTATATGGTTGACCACAGAAGTCCAATGTCAAATGAAAGTCGGGATGTTGGATTTAGGGGAATGGTCTGAAATGGCAGTCACCCTGAGCGTAAACATGACCATACAACTTGGTCTGCATTGTGCCCTTGAACTTCTAACTTCACAATCTCCAAGCACCTCACCTGTTCCTCATGAGGATTGCAAGCCCTCATATTTAGGACGCTGCAAAGTCAAAATGCCTTTCGAATCGCCAGCTAGCCACAGTAATAGTCGACTTTTAACACGGTCACTTGGTTCAGCGAGGTCTTTGATTGGCCTGCAACTGGTATCTCGACTGGTTACGTTTGTCCTCAACCAAAGCCTTGTCCGCCTCGCCTCGCCTCAAGCTTATGGCACGGTAGCTGTCCAATTCGAGCTCCTTATGAGCACCATCCTGTTTCTGAGCCGGGAGGGTGTCAGAAATAGCCTCCTTCGAGCTTGGCCGCAGCAAACGAATGTGGAAAAACCTTCTACAGCCATATCGGTAGCGCAGTGTGCCAATCTAGCAGCATTACCTTTCTTCTTCGGCCTCCCGACCACTCTCGTTACCATCACGCTTTACGCATTCCTTGCCACCGAAGCTGTTAGAAGGCAGCCTCACTTTTACCTTGCGTTATTCAGTTATGCTACTGCTGCCGTTGCTGAGTTGCTGAGCGAACCAATGCATAATCGGTGAGATATATTTGTACATCATGGTGCGAATTTATCTAATTCCAATAGCGCGATGGGTGAAGTGCGCACAGATGTACGAGTGAGAGCTGAAGGACTGGGAATAATCGTCAAAACAATCACAACCTACTTAACATTGCTTTACGACAGCAATTCTCGGTACTCGGGCGAGCTGGCTTTGATGGCATTTGCTCTCGGCCAGTTGATGTACAGTGCAACCGTATTTTGGGTGTACAAGTCGCAGTTTCCCGAATCAAGCCTTTGGCCAACCAGTCTGCCTAAGCAGCAGCGAACTTCCAAGTGTGTCGCTTACCCTCCTGGCATTCTCTACCTCCAACGCTGAAATTCGATTGCACAGGCAGAATTTGTGGAGTCATCTAGTCGTAGAGTTCTTTGACCCTGATGTACTTCACCTCTCGATGATGATGACGTCTCAGTCAGTTGTGAAACATTTCCTCACCGAGGGTGACAAATTCCTTGTCTCGTATTGGAGCCCCCTTCAAGATCAAGGAGGTTATGCGATTGCCGTCAATTACGGTACGTCTACGAGTATTCGCAATGTGATTTTCTTTCGTATTGTCGCTCTAGGGTCATTGGTTGCACGTATAGTCTTCCAGCCGATCGAGGAGATGTGTCGAGTCTACTTCTCCAAAGTTCTGTCAGGTACCACGCCAATGAAGAGTTCAACTACGGCTGGAACCTCGGACAACTTGGGAACCCTCAGTCAAGCGTCCGGTGCAGTTGCCTCTTTGCTTTCGATTCAGATTTCTTTCTCCATGCTTGTTGTGACCTTTGGTTCTTCATACCTATCGATCGTCTTGCAACTTCTACTGCCTACGCAGTACACAACCACGAGCGCGCCTAAAGTGTTGTCCGCATGGATATGGTATATACCAGTTCTTGCTCTCAATGGAGGGCTAGAAGCGTTCTATTCCAGCGTTGCTACCCCGCAAGACCTGCGCACACAGAGTCGGTCAGTTGTTTGTTTTTGGTGGACCATGTGGTTCTCACGCCGTGCAGATGGATGCTCGCCTTCTCGATAATTTATATCCTATCAGCAACTGCGTTATACAACCTTGGATTTGGTGACACGTCGCTTGTGTACGCTAACATCGCCAATCTCACCGCTCGCACATGGTACACGGCAACGTTCATAATGGTATACTTCGGGAGGAGGATGAAATCCCACCAACTTAGCCTTGCTAGCGTGATTCCCGGGTGGAGATTCTCCGGCATGGTCGTGCTCTCCTTTTTGGCCATCTCTCATAATGAAGCGAGGCAGAACATTGCGGGGGAAGTGCGACAGTTGGGCCGCAGGGCGTTGTTCTCCACGAGGGTACTTACTCATGTCGCGTTGGGAGGTGGATTGGGTCTTGTGTGTGTTGGGTTGTGGTGGATAACGGAAGGGAAGCGATTAGTCGCTCGAGGGCGGATCAAAGTGGAGTAGATACGCCACTGTAACCTGAGTACTAGACACTTGCCTAATTAAAGTACGTAAGTATACTTCAATCAAGCCCTGGTTGCACCGCCACCAAGTTGGCCCGCTGTCGCAGTGGGACGAACCGGCGAGACGCTCATAAAAGCTATTGTCTTTCATCTCGGAATGGCTTCGGCGGTTGTCGTAGAACCCATTGACGAAGTAGGTGGATTCAGTGTTCAGCTTGCTGAACCTTGATAATTTAGACATTTGCGACTTCCAGGCCCAATTGGCTGGTGATAATGGCCAGATTTATCTGTTTCAATGGCTCGCGGCTCTGGAGAAGAATCTCAGAGGGATTGCTGTCGTAGGTTTTTATGCATTCGATGGGTTGCACATGGTCTCATTGCTTTCTAGGATCAACTAAAATCCACTCAACCTTCGGTCGAAGAAACCTTGCTCAAAGTTGTATGTGGCAATGACAAGTACCCACTACCTGGTCGCGGGCTGCGCAACCTGGCAGCAAGATGCTTCATCATCCAGTATACTCGAGGCGATTCAAGGACATTGTTCGACATGCTCCGGGCTCTATTAAGGACGGCAGGAGATATGAAAATCGATAAGAATCCACTTCGGATGTGAGTTTTGAGCACAGCACGCCGCGTTGTTCTCGAATTGAGTGGTATTAGAGCAGCATTTTGGACGATTGGTGAACTTATGGCCACCTTTGGTTCCCAGGTACGTCCAGAGATCCTGTTTCGCTGCTGAAGCTTCAATTCAAGTCATCTCTCTAGTTCATGTCTTTCTTGGCTGAAATCGCTACCATCTCCGTGAAAACCTTCAGGTCCTCTAGTGTGAGAAAAATGAATGTCCAGTTTTCGTCCCGATCTCTAATGTCTTTCGACCAGCCTCCTCAAATGCGCTGTCACGCTTTGATCATGCTTCGTAAAGCCTTGAATTCAGCAAAGAAGGCATTGTCGGATTCTCTTGCCAAAGATATCCTCAAGAACATGCGGAATGGGCTAACTGACAAGGTTCTTCCTGTCCAACGAGCGGCTGCTGGGGTGAAGTACATTGCTCCCCTAGCCCTGACTCTGTTCTCATGCTGCTTCAGGTCCTGATTGCCATGTTCTCTCCAGAGGAATCAGTAACGCTCGCAGACGTCGAGTCTGTGATCGGAATTTGCATAAAGAGCTTGGATGGCAGTGATCGGTTGACAAGAGTATCGCTCGCCCAGCTGGTCGGTCACATGCTAGCGGCAACACAGGTCCTCCGAGTTTCCGCTGCAGCTGATCCTCCGCAGAAGGGAAAGAAGGAACAAGAAGACAACGATGGAACGAACCCCACTGTTGCGGAGAGTATGAAGCCTCTCCTCAGTCCTGGAGAGATGGTGTCACAGTTATCTGCGCATTTTAACAAACCACAGCTATCGCGAAAAGCACGCGCGGGTATCCTCGATTTCTACGTCGCGTTGTTGACGAAGCTTGGTGCAGTCTTCGTGGAGAGTAATTACGGTCTCATCGTCAATCACCTCATGGCTGATGTCGTCTCGAACCCAAAGAATGGCTCCACTAGATACGACAGACTATTCATCCAGAAGTTGGTCGGCGCTTTACTCAGGGATCTTATTGCGACCAGAATGTTGAGCGAACAAGGACAAATTTCTGCAATCCAAGAGCTTTCATCATCTTATGCGAAACGATGGCCAGCTCTCATGCCTGGACAAACAGCTCCGACTCCCACTGTCTTGGTGATCGTTTTAAAGGAGATTGCAGAGTTATTGCAACAACTTGGCAATGCACCTCCTCCTGTTCAGGTGATTATGATCTCTGATCCTTGTAGGGGAATTTCCAGCCTAGCAATATACTTACTGCCAACGTTTGTTTAGGACGCAATATCGGAGCCATTGTTGACTCTCTTGACTCACCCCAGTCACGGAGTTCGTGTAAACGCCAGCTGGACTCTCAGGTGCTTCTGTTTCTCGACCCCCTCGCGTTTGCCCAAAGCCATACTCTCGATCTCGGACGCATTGCACCGTGATATAGAGTCACTACAATCTCCAGCGGCGCCCTCTGATATTGATCGACGTGCCCTGGGACATGCCTATGGTTTGGCAGGGTTGGTCGCAATCATCCCGCATCGTCCTTTGTACGTCTCCTTCGACATTGCATCCAATGTCCTCGATACAGCTACGAACCTTCTCAAGCGTGCAAGTGAGCATGATGTCCAAATGGCAGGCGTTGAAGTGGAAGTTGCATGGATTCTGATCGCCTCGTTGATGTTGCTTGGGCCCAATTTCGTTCGATCACATCTTCCTCAGCTCTTGGTGCTCTGGCGCAATGCGCTGCCAAAGCCAACTAGCAAAGACAGCGTTCCCGGTCGCAGTGCCACCGAGTGGGAGTTTCTACTGCATGTTCGAGAGAGCGCACTCGGTGCCATCCTATGTTTCCTCCTTCACAATGCTCCTCTGGTGACCCTTGATGTTTCTCGAAGGATTTCCTCTTTGTTAAGCAATGCTCTCGCATTCACGGCGGCATTTTCATCTCAGCCATTGGAGGAATCATCTTCTGGTCTGGAGGGTCCGCCCCTTCGCATGAGAGAAAGTTTACTTCGTCGGAGAGTGTTCCAGTGCTTTACCGCATTGGGATCGTCGACATTGACTGACTCCGTTCAGTCTAATCTGCTGCAGTCCACCATGTCCGTTTTTGCAGGACCGGAAGGCGATGGCGTTTCTGCGATGCAAGCCTCCATTGCCTCCTCTTCCGGTACTTTCACCACTGTTTGGCAAACAGCCGACGGGTTTGGACATGGGGTGACTACAATAGACACCGTGAACGACGAAGCCGAGGCTCATTCCAAAGGATTGGAGGCTGGTAAAATTATGCAAGAACAGATTGAGGACCTTACTGATCTACTCGTGCGTACCTTGTGTTCTACAACGATAGTCCACTGACTCTTCGTTAGCTGCGTACCCCGGTGCTTGGATCATGCGAGCACGATACGCTCTCATTATGCCTGACGATCCCTGCCGGCAATGATCGTACCATTCTTGATTGCCCACCTTCTACGTCAGCTGTTGTGGATGCTTCGATTGAACTGTTCGCTCGGTTACTTCCCATACAAGATTTGACTACAGCTACGAGGACCGTGACCCAGCTCATCGAATCGGTGAAATCCCCGAAACTCGACAAGAACTCGGGTCGAAAGTCAGCTGTCCTTATCAACAGCGTGGTAGCTATTGCCCACGCCCTCCGCTACGCGATGGAGTCTCACTCTCGCCAAGTAAAAGAAACCCTCGGGCATTCTCAAGTTACCACCCCCCTGGCTTCGTTGCTGAAGGTAACCAACGGTTGCTAAATTCGCGCATCCTTAACGTTCGTAACTACAGGATGCACTTGTTGATGGAGACGTCCTTCTACGACAAGCTGGCAGCGATGCCATAGGTCGTCTGGCGAACATCTCAGGAACGGCTTTTTTGTCGAGTCAAGCGAAGGTGTTAGTCGATCATATCGTCAACAATCGTGACCCGCAGGGTCGCGCTGGCTGTGCTCTGGCCTTCGCAGCCCTCTACGATCATGTTGGGGGTCTTGCTGCTGCACCGATTTTGAAGACGACAGTCAACATACTTATGTCGCTCAGCAACGACCCGCACCCGCTCGTTCACGTCTGGTCTCTGACGGCTTTGGCAAGGGTCGTAAATGCTGCTAGCCTGACTTTCGCACCGTTTGTCCCGAGCACCCTTGGGATGCTGCTCAAAATATACATGTCTGATGCTCACGAAGCCGAAGGCGGGACACTCAATAATGCCAACATTAGTGGTGATCTACAGGCCTTCCCTGTCGTATGCCGTATAATCGATGCCATCATCACGATTTTGGGACCCGACGTTCAAGAGTCGACGCGAACGAGAACGCTCGTTCTTGATCTCGTTCAGGAGTTTTCGTTAGAAGAGGACGAAACCATTTTGATCGAGGCAATCAAATGCACTCAGCACCTGCTCATGTTTGCCCCGGTATACGTGGATATCCCGGAAACGGTGGGGCACTTTAGGACGTATCTTGGCTCTAGCCGCCGGCAACTCAGACTTGCTGCCATTGATGCGTTGTATCAGCTCGTCCAGAAGGATGCGCTAGTAGTGTCGAGGATTGGTGGTGATCGACTGGTGGAAGACCTCTTTGCCATGTTGGATGGCGATCCAAGCATCGAGGGCGTCCGAAACGTCATCGCAAGCTGGCTTGCTCAGACCGCTATTCACAACCCTTCCGCTTGGATTGATCTATGCCAAAGGATCATGCTACGGACTAATGCCACCCAAAAAGTCGTCGACGCTTCCGGAAACCTCGACGATGAAGGTCAGTCCCTAAACGTGGCGATGCCTGCGGATAACTCTGATCAAGATCGATCGTCATCTGTTGCCATGTCTCGGTGGAGAACTCAATTGTTTGCTCTGCATTGCTTGCATGAGATCTGCTCCATCGTCGATCAGTCTGGAGGACAGGAGCATTTCGATATACCGTATGCACGTAGCCGGGGTTTCCCTATTCAAGGCCTTCTCGTCTCTCGCATACCAGATTTGATCAAGATGGCGTTTACTGCGTCAGCAGCATACGTTACGGAGATCCGCCTCGAAGGATTGGTCGTTCTGCGCGACATTATCCAGGTAAGCTCGGATTTCCTTCAACTTGTTTCCCGCTAATGGTCATTAGGTCTTTGCCAAAGCACCCGATCCAGATTTCCCTGAAGCATTACTGCTTGAACAACATCAGGCCCCAATTACTGCTGCCCTTACGCCTGCCTTTTCCTCCGATTCCACTCCCGAAATCCTGTCATCTGCGATTGATGCTTGTGCCGTTTTCGTGGGCTGTGGTGTTGTCAAGGACATAAGTAGGATGGGCCGCATTCTCAAACAATTAACAACTGCTCTGAAAGAGGTAGACGGTAGGCAAGAGCATGCGCCTGTCTTGGAATGACCTGACGCCCGAGTTTAGATTCTGGTAACCTAAAAATGGGAACATTAGGGGAACTCAGCCCAAACGCATCCGCCATGTTGACTGTATCTATCCTTACTGCATGGGCTCGATTGGAGATTGCTTCTGCGGAGCAGGCTTATCTTCTAGATGTCATCAAGCCTCACAGAGGCATTCTTGCTTCGCAGTGGATTGCGTGTTTACGCGACTATGCTACCATTCGTGCAGATTCAGAGTTTGTCCATGACTTATCTATCGTTTCCGTGGACCCCTCGTATGCAAATCTTGGGAAAGTGGTCTTACTGCCAGTGAGTCAATAAATTTCATTGTGTGTAGATGTCTGACCAGGACCTAGTATTACTCTGATTCCTGGGCTACCATTCTCCAAGCAGTTGCGAATGCGATGGAACACAGCGGACAGCATATCTCCAATGCTATTTTTGGTCAAAGTTCCAGCACAGCGCCGCCCACATCGAATAGTCTTGGGCTTCCCCGGACTGAACCAGCACCACTGTTTTTTGTACTCTTTGGTCTCATCTACGAGGCTTTAGCGGTCCCTTCCCCCCAGTCGTCTACAACTGCTAACTTGCGTGATGCTACAGTAACCGCGTCGCTCAGGGCGCTTAAATGTCTGATTGACCCTCGCTATTCAGGGAAAGCGCTCCTAGAACCCACTGTCTTCAAGGAATTCATCAGCCTGTGCCATCGGATGGCAATGGTAGAAAATGCGGCAACGCTTGTGCACCTGCTGGAGGTTATGACAATATTTACCAAGCATTTTGGTCATCTTGGCGTTGAAAGTGTCGTAGCCCCGTAAGCCATGGATAATTCCATCTGACACTTTTGTCCTTATTTCCTTTCAGGAACGAAGCTTTATCCCAAAACTCGGTCCGCGCTCACTGCTTGAAGATCTGTGCATACGTTCTACGCCACGCTCGACATAATCAAGGTGCCCCAGCTATTTGTAGGCAGATTTGTGTATTGCCTGTTTGCCCTCTGATGAAAGATCGTCATCTAGCTGGAACGGTTCAGGAACTCGCCAAAATGGTGAGCTGCGCTTTGGCCGCTTTCCAACTCATCTCGTCAACTACGGAGGGGGGTGTCCGGGAGGATGTAAGGGGCGTAGGTTGCATGCTCTATGCGGGTAGGGTCGTTTGACGACGTTATGGTATTCTTCGCTAATATCGGTCCATCGTCAGAATTGTTGAAAGATGAGACGTTGGATATTGATCTCATAACACCAACCTTGCCCGCATTCAAGTTGCTGGTATCGGTGGACCCTCACCCCAGGGCCCGTGATCGTTACGATAGCTTGATCCACGGCATCTTGTCATCGTGTCTGCTTAATGTTGACGAAATGCGGTCGGTTCTGTTGCACTTTCGGTCCTCTGTCCACACTGAAACTTTTTACAGTGGTAGAGAAGGATTGATCTCGTCCAAAAAAGTCAAGTCTAACCTCCTGGCTGCCGTTCTGATCTTGGCCGGTCTGCCCTCGAAGGTAACAGTTGCTCGTGGCGTGGTGGAACATTTATGCTTCGTGATCTCACAGAAGCTAGAAGAGAATGATGATGTAAGATTGCCGATATCAACGATCATTATGATTTCTGAATTCAAAGACACAGATGGCTATTGTTGCTGTTCACTGCGCAAAAACTATCACGGTCGCTGCCTCTAGCAATGACCTGCTTCGTACTTGCGTGCGACTTCTGTTACCTGGATTGATCCATTTCGTTGCTAGAGTCTCGCCTCGAGTGGATGATGGCTCGCTGTCGGAGCAAAACAATGCATCGATTGAAGAAGTATGGAGATCATTTTCTGCCCTTATTGCACTGACGACGGCAGAGCAACGTAAGATCTTGGAATATTGTGCTATATCTATCCGATCTGACGCTGCGGGCACAGGGACTCGTGTGCTAAGCATCATCTTGCCTACGATCACGCTCTTGCTCCGCCCTTCCCAAAGTCCGCCTTCCAACGCACATGCGAGCGCTGTCGCACAGCTGCTCTCGTTCGCAACCTCATCCCCGATCAGCTTCAAGGAGGCGACTGCGCAACTTGATTCCGATGTACGAGATATTCTCGAGCTCTCCATCAGGAAGGCGGTAGAAGGACCATCGACCGCGAGTCAGACGACTCGTCCACAGATCTCTCTGAGATCCTTTTGAATCATCAGTTACCCTCTGCTCTACCTCGTTCAATCTGCTGGATTATACCGATGTATGTGATGGCGTAGATTCAAGATAAACGTAAAAGTTATTGGATCGCGCGCCAATGTATGTATAATTATTTCGCCGGTTGTCTTCAGCGAGCCTACGGGGGTTGCAATGCCGATTGATCCGGTCTTTACTAATCGACTCGGGACGGGTTCAAATTTATGTAATTTATGTAATCATGTTTGAGTCCGCTCCGCAACAGTTTGGGTTGGACCTCTACCATGGAGTAGTATCATTCCAGAATACTTTGCAAATCTATCACCGTGTACTACAACTTTTGTGTCGCTCGTCAGACTTGCTAATTCTCTGATGGATTTGAACGGATGATAAAGCATTTAATTTTCAACATAACGAACATGACTTGCTAATCCCTTCTGCCAGATGGATTTTGAAAGGACGATACACCATTTTAATTTTCACGTAACGATGACCATTCGGTGGGCCACCATGAGTTGACTGTGGGCTTCCGGTACGTTGGCTATTCGGCTACCAGTGGCTTTCAACGGCTTTTCCTAGTTGCCGGTGAAAAATGAGCACGGACCCACTAGAACAGGTCAGGCTGCTGCCACTATTGACCGTACATGAGGTCGAATCCGTGCATGGTTCCAAATATTCATGGGGCTGCCACATCAAAAGCAATCCTCCACCTCCTTTCAAGTGGGCTTACCGCCAACCATGTCCCTCAGGTCTGTGACCCGGCAACGCCGATCTGTGAGCTACGGATTCTGGTGCTCAATGTTTGTCTCAGGCAGGACTCGGAGAGACCTAACACAGAACAGACCATCGAAGACATTGAGCATGCACCGGTACCCGACGACCCCAGAGCTTGGGGCCGTGCTCGAAAGGTGTGCCTGGGCTGCCGTTCCTCTGCACATCGATCCCTTGACCAAAAGCACATTAGACGCTAACGTTAGCGATCGTGTCCTCGGCATCCATGGTCGCTGGCCTGGCGGTCACTAGCCAGAATCGTGAGCACCACTGTTTTTCCCAAGAAGCCCATCCACATGTGCTTCCACGCAGCGGCAAACGCACAGATTGAACAGGATTTACATGCTTCCAGCTCAGATATCAGCTGGAGCTTGTCTGTGTTTATCCTTGTCCAGGGATTGTTCCCCCTGGTGTGGAGCGCTATCAGCGAGATCAAAGGTCGCAAGGTCTGCTCTTCGTGTATCAAGTAGATTGGTGCTCTAAAATTTTCGTGCAACCCAGGTCGTCTATTCACACCTGATCACTCCAGT
>JBBPRD010000657.1:0-11098 GCA_038092855.1 Boletus piedmontensis | reverse complement strand
TATGCGATCCGCTCGGGTAGCAGACGGCAAAGAGCCTCTCGAGGTTACACCTTGGCATGGGGGAATAACCCTTATGATTCGGGCTTGAAAATTCTTGATTGTGGAGACGTGTGTCTTTAGGTTTGGACATGATATATATTGCCCGTTACTCAACTCGGCTTGAATGTCTAGGTCCCTACCGTACCTTTTGACAATGCCCTCGCTGTAGACCAAATACAAGTCGCGTATGCTACCTTGCTTGCACGTCCTCTCGCATCAAACACCTCTGTCTGGCGTCGGGGAGCTCTTCTGGCGAAAGATGCTCGCGAGCATCCAAGGATCGTCAGGTGATCATAATTTACATGCCTCCTACCATGTCCTCACATGGCCAGTCTAGTCTTGGCGGCGATCACACCATTGTTCTCCCTATTCTCCGCGCGCTCAATGAAGTCTACGGGCCAGTCTCGGTGATTCATTTTGATGCGCATCTTGATACATGGCCGGGGGGTGCATACCCTGGTGCTGTAACAGATCAATCACGCATTACCCACGGCACATTTTTTTACGTTGCAAATGAGGAACATCTCATTGCCAACTCCAGTATCCATGCTGGTATCCGGTGCAAGCTCCAAGTGAGTATCAGTATTAGAGAGCTGTACATGAATGAAATTGGTGATCAGGGTATCGATGACATCACGAATGACGAATCAGTGGGATTCCATTTCATAACCAGCGATGACATCGATGACCATGGCGTCATTTCCATCGTCCAACGAATCAGGGAACGAGTCGGAGATTCGCCAGTGTACTTGAGGTGAGGATTCCACGTGCACGATGAATAGCGAACCTGATACTGACCTCGTATATAGTCTTGACATTGATGTGATTGGTGTGCATGCCTCGTCTTTCGGAAGATTCTCGGCTAACTATTACTGATAGATCCTGGCCTCGCACCGGGTAGTGAGTTTTTGTCTTGCTGCACACGATCGAAAGTACTCAGCGGGATTGTAGCTGGTACCCCCGAGGCTGGAGGATGGACAAGCCGCGAGGTCAAGCGCATCATCAGAGGGCTGGCTGGTTTGAATTTCGTGTTCGTATCCCATAAAGCGCGTCTGTTTCATGACTTCACACCACGTTTTTCCAGTGGCGCGGACGTTGTCGAAGTCGCACCTGCGTATGACCATGGTGAATCTCCCATCATTCCACCCCGGTAGTTTCTGACGAAAGACGTGTAGCTGAGATCACTGCCACTGCAGCAGCAGACCTTGTCCACGACTTCCTCTCGATGCTCATGTCTTCCGAGCCACCTAAGCCCGCCAGTCTCCCAGGCCCGTGGCCGAGGGATGAACTCTGAATATCACTGTCCTATGTATCATTGATTGTGCCGCCGGAATCTCAAACTTGGAAAGCGAGTTGGCGAGTACGCGGTATAGGTAGTCACCATCATATCCATGGTTTGAAGCACATCCTAGTATATATACTACATCCAAAAACATGTCCAGGGGTGTTGTAGCGCTATCCGGCTTGAAATGACCACGGTCTCGCAAACCGCGAATGGAAGCACAGAAAGACATTCGAGATCACTTAATACCATACAAGGGTATCGGAGAAAAGTCCTACGAAGTCGCCCTAGAAATGGTCCGTAGGACATAGGAGTGGGTTTGTAGAAGCACACAATAACAGTCATTTTATTCAGCCTTTGTTTCCCCATTGACCATGAGCGCCGGATTGACCGGATTCGTACGTTGGAGGGCTGTCGGCATATTCTGCCGCTGGTGGAGGAGCCATTACGATGCTGTTCCTCGGGCCTCTCGGGCCCTTGACAGGACTGACACTCGTCAGTGCATTGACAGCTTGAGGATCAATCATAAGTGGCGATCGCGACACCGGTGGTGGAGTCGGGATTGAAGGTGCCTGGTAATGTCCATAATAAGGATCAGTGTAGGGATCGTTTATTGGTGCGGCGGGCGTGGTGGTCGCCCCGTATGCACCTCCGCCGAACGTGTAGCTGCGATCCGGCTGGAGGGTAGGAGTTCTAGAAACATTGTGCGGAACCCCATATGGTGATTGAGAAGGGTTATCAACCATGGCGACTGTAGGGTTGTAAGGGTCCGGATTGAGTGCGCCGGCGCCGTATGGATCATAAGGTACATGAGATTGTTGGACACGCGGGTTGTCTGGAAATAAATAAATAAAAAGCACAAAAAAGAAGTAAAAGAAATCTTACAAGAAGTACCTCCGGGAATGTGACCATACGCCTGCGGACTATACGGATCCTGGTTGTAGTGGCTGTCTGGAGAAGGGTCGTACGTGGCTGCTATGGGAACCCAGGAGGGGGCTGTGCTACTGGACGATGGTGGATACATGGAAGGGGTAGTGGTGGTAGTAGTGTGTGTGATGTTACTTGCCCGACGTTGTGGTCTTGGGGGATAAGGGGATGCATTGTTATACTCGTCCACAGCACGAGTACCAGGTGGAGCCTGCATATAGCCACCCCCTGTATATGCTCCTCGTGCGGTACGACCATAGGTTCCCATACCAGCTCTTCCGGCTGTAGATACGCTCTGGTTATCGCGGTAAGGTGCCTCTTCATCAAGTAATACTTCATCTCCATCCACGCGGGCTTTGAGCGGTTGAGATGGGTCATATTCGTGGAAGGCAGGCAGACCAATCTCGGGTTGAGCTTGACGGGCCTTGCGGTCCGCCTCTGCTTTGACAGCGTCGAGGCGCATTTGCTCGTTGGAGTTGTATCCATTTTCACCGATGGGAGTGCCGGCCTTTCCTCCCCATGCATCGCGCGAACGACGTCTAATACAGCACCTGCCAATGCCATAGAAGCAGCCGCTGAAGAAGAGGAGGACCCAGGCGACGAGAGTGAGCCAGACAGCATTGCCGATTGACGCCGAGCCGCCTGATACAGCATTCATGCGGGATTTTGCTACGAAAAAGATGGCAATGTCGAATATGAAGGCTACGAGGGCAACAGTAGCAGCAAAGCCAGATATGCAGCTGCTGAAGCAAGTCATGGCCATCTCACGAACATGAGCAAAAAGACCGAAAAGGGCGGCGATAGCAGCGAGGCCAAAGGCAACGATATGGAGTACGAGGACATAAGTGAGCCATTTTACGATGACCTGGGGTATTTGGATGGGGGTTGTGTCACCGACCAGGGCATTTACATCTTGGTAGGAGGGTAAGGACTGCGGTACAGTAAAGGGAGAATAACTGACTGAGCTCATATCCGACGGTGGCGTTCGAGCAGACAGTCGATGTGTCTACAGACATGCAATAACCCAGAGTACCAAAAGTGATATCGCCACTTAGATTCTGGGCAGATAGAGAGGCCTTGAGGAAGTAGACGGACTTGATGAGTGGGACGGAGAAAGAGACGACGGCAAGGATGACTGTTGCAGCGAGGGTGATAATGAAGCCAGGCGTGGCTGGTCTCATTAAGCTGCTCATATTGTGGGTGGGACGAGAGAAGGAAAAAGAGGAGGCGGTGACAGAAACGATGTGCGGATGGCTGTGTAGTGTACACCAGTGTTCACATCTCCCAGCGCAGATAGTTCAACGTCTTCGGCTCTCCCCGAACGAGCTTTCCGTTGTCCACCGTCCTCTTCCACTCAAACCCATTCTTCTCAAACACCCGTCGACTACCTTCGTTCCCCGTAAACGTATACCCCACCATGCACCGAACACCCATCCTTGGAATCGCCCACCCATTCAATATCGTCCTCATCGCTGCACTCATGATGCCCCGTCCGTGGTGGGATGGCGCAAGGTAGTCTGTCCCAGTCAGTCAGTATGGTCCTTTTTTCGAGCACAACGTCGTCCATACCCCCAAACGTCCACACAATGCTCGGATCCCCAACTGCTTTTCTGTTGTTCGCCTCCACTGCCCTCTTCCTCTCATCAGGATCGAGCACCTCCTCCATTTGCGCGCGGTTGATTCCGATGTCCCCAAGATAGACGTCCGTCCCATCCGGGAGAACCTCCCTTATGTGTCTGACTGGGCACCCTCCCACCACTTTCAGCGGACCTTCTGGATTCACCCGATCTTCCTCCCCCAATCCCGCCAGGATGTCCTCGCTTTGCTTTACGATGAACGCAAGCCACTTCTCCGCGTGCTTGTTATGGTACGGAATTGGCGGTCCTTCTAACCACATCGATACCCTGGGATCGTTGATGATGGGGGCGAGGCTCTTGGCGTCGCTCATGCGCGGAGCCGTTAGAATAATGTTATCGTTCGGAGCAGGGAGACGAAGAAAGGGTTCTCCGGTCTGGGGGTTTATCTCGAGCGGATATAGCTGACTACCTGGCATCAGTTCTTAAACCTCCTGATGAATAGAGTCAGCGAATCAGTATGTCAATGCTGTGGCAGTACCAAGGCTTTGGTGTCTAATACAGATAGCGCGGGAAATCTATAGTATCACACCCTCCAAATCACCGACCTCAGGGAAATCATTTACTGACCGGGTATGCCTCCCGCGCGATCCTGACGGCGTTTTCGACCTCCCCTACGTTAACACCAACACCTTGAGCGCCATCCTCTTTCCCTCCAGCCTAGACCAAGATTTCGTCAATTTGACCAATAACTCTACGCTCAGACAATCTCACCTTGCCGCCCAATACCTCAGTCACTTTGGACGCCCACGTCCGAGCATCAAATCCTTTCGTCCGCACATCTTCGGGTACATAATTCGCGTGTGCCACCTTACAACCCTCCGCGTTGACACTGAACACATACACAGCTTTTCCGAGCTTCTTGCCTTGCGTGACAATGTTTTGAAGAATCTTGTTTGCGCGGCAACAATTAGTTTGTCGACCGTCATGCTACCCTGAATGTAAACCGACCTTTGAATTACCATCTACATCGATACTTGCGAAATATCCCAGGGCGTCTGGATTTTCGTTGAAATAAGTGACCAGTGCGTCGACAGCCTGCGACAAACTCAGTCTCGAGTGATACCTCTTAGGCGATAGGACAGACCGATTTGTTGAGTGCAGCTTCCTTCTCCTTTATTTGCTTGTCGAATGCCTTGCGAATTGCTCCGAGACGCTCTTTCAAATCTGCTTTGACCAAAACCGAGATATCTGCCTGTCCAAGTTCCTGGAATGTGCGTGAGCCCCACATTACAGCGCATCCCCAAATCCGGCTTACCACCGTAACAGCCTTGAGACCAGCATCCTTCTCATTCCTCGAGCTAGTTTCAAGTGTATCAAGGCGCGATTTAAATTCGTTTGCGACACGCATCGCCTTCTGAGCCTCTTGCCCGGTAATCGCAGTGATTCGTCTGATACCTTTGGCGATCCCCGACTCCTCGATAATCACAAATTCTTTGATATCACCCGTCTTCGTGACATGCGTACCTCCACAGAACTCGATGCTGGTGCTTCGCCATCTTGGACTCTCGAGGTCCTTTGTAATATCGTCAACATCATACCCTAGTACGACCACCCGTACCGGATCCGGGTATGCTTCACCGAAGACTGCGCGGAGGCCAGGAATTTTAAACCCGGATTTAAGATCGATATCTTTGCTGTAGACCTTGACATTCTTCCTGATCCAATCAACACACATGGATTCAATCTTGGCGAGTTCTGAAAGTGCAATCTGAGCTTTATGTGAAAAGTCAAACCGCAACTTTGTGGGAGCGACAAGAGAGCCTTTCTGGTCAATGTGATCTCCGAGCACTTCGCGGAGGCAGAAGTTAAGGATGTGCGTAGCAGTGTGGTTGCTACGGAGTGGCCACCGGCGTAGTTCATCGTATGAGGAAATGACATCGTCCCCAACATTCAGTTGACCATACTTGAGACGACCGGTATGCAATACGTAGCCACTGTACGCCTGGACGTTCGTCACTTCGAAATCGCATGCGCCGTCGACAACAATATTCCCGGTGTCGTACTCCTGGCCGCCAGCCTCCGCATAGAAACTTGTGCGATCAAGGAGGATGCCAAAGTTGGCACCCTCAGGAATGTTAGTAGTGGATCCGAGGAACTCGCGGTTGTAATAAATGCCCTTTACTTTTGCGGTAATATTTCCGAGTTCTACAGCAGACGGTAAATTTTCTGGATTGATATTAAACAGATAGATAGGCTCACCGTACTTGGGCAAATCATCGGTTTGGGGTATTGCGTCGTTCTTCTCTAACGCTGCAAGATCATGAACGTCAAGCTTGACACTATCTCCTTTGTCCCTCTTGAACGTGCCCTTGCTCGCCTCCTTTGATCGCTCTTGTGCAGCTTCGAATTCCTTCTCATTGATAGTAAGGGAAAGCTCTTCAGCCATGAGACGCGTCAAGTCGACGGGGAAACCAAAAGTGTCGTATAAACGCCAGACATCGGCACCACTAAGTTCATTGAAGCCAGCCTCCTTTGCACGTGTGGCATATTGATCAAAAAGCTTCTCGCCGCGATCCAAGGTCCGCGAAAAAGACTCTTCTTCTTCGTCAAGAATTTCTTTGATTTCGTCCTGTTTCTTTTGAAGTTCTGGAAAGATATCGCCCTAGAAGACGATCAGCGTGTCACAGGAATACAAGGATTGTGTGCAGACCATTTGTTCAACTACAACGGGCATGAGCGATGAGAAGAACGAGCCGATGGGTGCACCGAGTTTCCTCCTAACATATCGACAGCCACGGCGAAGGATGCGACGGAGAACGTAACCTCGACCAACATTGTTTGGCACACCGCCATCGCTCAGGGCGAACGATAGGGTTCGCACATGGTCAGCGACAACGCGGTAGGCAGTATCAATGCCATCGACATCTTCTGCACCAAACTTGCCAGTATATGGGCGTGCACCGCTTAATTCTTGGATCTTGACTATGATTGGGTGAAATATGTCTGTATCATAGTTGGACAACCTGTTTTGAAGGACGGAGACGATACGTTCAAAGCCCAAGCCAGTGTCCACATGCTTCGCTGGAAGAACTTTAAGGGATCCGTCTTCCTCACGGTTGAATTGAATAAAGACGTTATTCCAGATTTCGACGACTGTCGGGTCGTCACCGTCGACAAGATGGGGAACCTCACGACCACCTATTCGATCGACATGGATCTCACTGTAATGGTAATTGATATGAAGTACAACGAGTAGATGTCGAGCTCACCTGCAAGGACCGCACGGGCCAGTGGGACCCATCTCTGCAAGGGCATGTCAGGTACGAGTGGGTATTGAAAAGAGAAGAAGAATACCCCAGAAGTTGAACTTTGATGGAATAACATGAGTAGGCTCCATTCCAAGATCCAGCCATGTTTGCCTGGCTTCGTCGTCGCACGGAATATTGTTCTGTGGGTCACCGGCAAAGTAGGTGACGTAGAGTCTGTCTTTTGGGAGCTTGTAGATTTGGGTCAAAAGTTCCCAACTAAAAGTGATAGCTTCTTTCTACAATGCACGAAATGATGAGAGGAGCAGGAGGAATGAGGGGAGGCTACCAGCCTTGAAGTAATCCCCAAAGGACCAATTGCCGAGCATCTCGAAGAAAGTATGGTGGTAAGAGTCTTTTCCGACATCCTCAAGATCTGGAAAGAGGTGAGTGTAAGGATAAACCGGCTATGGAGTGACAAGACCGTTATGCTTTCCGCCAGCCCTGATGCATTTCTGGCTGTTGAACGCACGCTTGAGCTTACCACGCTCTGAGTTTGGATCAACAGTGCCGAGAAAGATGGGCTTGTACTATGTCGTGTGAGGATAGCGGGTTAGTGAAAAGAGAGACGAGACGGACTTGGTTCATGCCTGCGTTAGCGAAGAGGAGGGTTGGGTCATCGTAAGGAATGGTAGGGGAGGAGGGGACGAAAGAGTGGTTTTTGCTGCGGAAGTAGGCAAAGAACTCATCACGAACTCTGCGGGCGGGCCAGGGACCGTTGTAAGAAGAGACCATTCTGAAGGATACTAAAGATCGATAAGTCGTCAATACCCTCATTAAATATATTAAGATCTTGTCCATAAAACGCGGTGACTCGCTCACGACCAACTCACGTGATTATAAGATCAGATTAGATAACCACGCGGCGGTGTGCTCACGTGTTCCGTCTCCGTCTACCTGCCCTGAATGCGATCGATAACGAAGAAAAAGATATCCTTAGTTGATCCCATACACCGAGCTACGGCCCCGGTGCTTGCAACCGACTCATTCCTTCCCCTCCTCCCTTTGTACTTTTCTATCTGTATCCTTTAGACATCATGGTGTAAGTTCTCTCTTTCTTTCTCTTCATCATCACCATGCTCATCATCCCCCTCCCACCCCATCAGCAACTTCACCGTAGGTGAGACAGTTCCCCTCCCCCTTTCCACCTGTACCTCATCCTAAGCAGATCAGGTCCGCGGCCTCATGGACCGGCCCACCAACATTCGTAACATGAGTGTCATCGCCCATGGTTAGTGTCGCCCCGCCGTCACTCCATATCGCCATCTAATCTAACCCCCCAGTCGATCATGGAAAATCCACCCTTACCGACTCCCTTGTCTCTAAGGCTGGTATCATCGCATCAGCAAAAGCCGGAGACATGCGTTTCACAGATACCCGTGAAGACGAAAAGGAGCGTGGTATCACCATCAAATCGACCGCCATCTCCATGTACTTTGAAATGGACAAGGAAGACGTCGAAGTAATTAAGCAAAAGACAGACGGTATGAGCGAGCATCTACTTATAGACTTTCCTAGTCTCACCAATCCGATCCTATCAGGCAACGAATTCTTGATCAACTTGATCGACTCGCCCGGGCACGTCGATTTCTCCTCAGAGGTCACCGCTGCCCTCCGCGTCACAGATGGTGCTCTCGTCGTCGTCGACTGTATCGAAGGTGTTTGCGTGCAGACAGAAACCGTCTTGCGCCAGGCTCTTACAGAACGTATCAAACCTGTCGTCGTCATTAACAAGGTCGACCGTGCTCTCCTCGAGCTCCAAGTTCAGAAAGAAGACCTTTACCAGTCCTTCCAGCGCACAGTTGAGACTGTCAACGTCATCATCTCTACCTACCACGACGCCGCCCTTGGTGACGTCCAGGTCTATCCCGACAAGGGTACTGTTGCTTTCGCTTCCGGCCTCCATGGATGGGGCTTCACCCTCCGTCAGTTTGCCGGCAGATACTCTAAGAAATTCGGTGTCCCCAAGGACAAGCTCATTTCCAAGCTTTGGGGTGACAACTTCTTCAATCCCGCGACCCGCAAGTGGTCTACAAAGTTTGCAGATGCTGAGGGCAAGCCACTCGAGCGTGCTTTCAACATGTTCGTGCTCGACCCCATATTCAAGATCTTTGACGCCGTTATGAAACACAAAAAGGATCAAGTTGACACTATGTGCGAGAAACTTGAGATTAAGCTTACCTCCGAGGAGAGAGAGATTCCCGATGCAAAGGCCCTCCTCAAGACCATCATGCGCAAGTTCTTGCCTGCAGGCGAGGCTCTCCTGGAGATGATAGTCGTTCACCTACCCTCTCCCGCCACTGCTCAACGCTATCGTGTCGAGACTCTATACGAGGGTCCCATGGACGACGAGTCAGCCATCAGTATCCGTGACTGTGACCCTAAAGGACCTCTCGTTCTCTATGTCTCCAAGATGGTCCCCACGTCCGATAAGGGTCGTTTCTACGCGTTTGGTCGTGTCTTTTCCGGAACTGTCCGTGCTGGTCCCAAGATCCGTATTCAAGGACCCAACTACATTCCTGGGAAGAAGGATGACCTGTTCGTCAAGTCTGTTCAACGTACCGTACTCATGATGGGTCGCTACATTGAACCTATTGAGGATTGCCCTGCCGGTAACATTATCGGTCTCGTCGGTATCGATCAGTTCTTGCTTAAGAGCGGTACTCTCACTACTTCTGAAACTGCCCACAACATGAGGGTCATGAAGTTCTCCGTGTCTCCTGTCGTCCAGGTTGCTGTTGAAGTCAAGAACGCAGCCGATCTCCCCAAGCTTGTAGAAGGTCTCAAGCGTCTCTCCAAGTCCGACCCTTGCGTCCAGGCTTGGATTGCTGAAACTGGTGAACACATCGTTGCGGGTGCCGGAGAGCTCCACTTGGAAATTTGCTTGAAGGTCCGCTTTGCCACTTTTCTACCACCTAGTCATTGCTTAGGGGTGAATATAGGACCTGCAAGAGGACCACGCAGGTGTTCCTCTCAAGATATCAGACCCCGTCGTTGGTTATCGCGAGACCGTGAAGACGGAATCTTCCATCGTTGCTCTCTCTAAATCACAGAACAAGCACAACCGTCTGTACGCGAAGGCTGTGCCGCTCGATGAGGATCTTACCAAGGCGATCGAGGGTGGCACCATAAATGCCCGTGACGATTTCAAAGCCCGTGCTCGTATTCTTGCTGATGAATATGGCTGGGATGTCACCGATGCCAGGAAGATCTGGTGTTTCGGTCCCGAGACCACTGGTGCTAACTTGTTAGTTGATGTCACCAAGGGTGTGCAGTACCTCAATGAAATCAAGGATTCGTGTATTGCCGCATTTCAGTGGGCCACAAAGGAAGGTGTCTGTGCTGAAGAGAATATGCGTGGTGTCCGTGTGAACGTCATGGATGTGACGGTAAGCTCATTGCTCGTTACTAGTATAATCCTTTGACCTGAGATATCCTTAGCTACACACTGATGCTATCCATCGTGGTGGAGGTCAAATCATCCCAACATGCCGGCGCGTTTGCTATGCTGCTTGTTTACTTGCCACACCAGGTCTCCAGGAGCCCGTTTACCTTGGTACAATGTTTCCATTTCCCGATCTGACGTAGGGCTGACATCCGTCCTAGTCGAGATTCAATGTCCTGAGAATGCCATTGGTGGCATTTACAGTGTGCTGAACAAGCGTCGTGGCCAAGTCTTCAGCGAGGAGCAGCGGCCCGGAACGCCTATGTTCACCGTCAAGGCATACCTGCCTGTTATGGAATCCTTCGGCTTCAACGGGGATCTCCGTTCACAAACTGCAGGACAAGCCTTCCCCCAGAGTGTGTTCGACCACTGGGAGGTCATGAATGGCTGTAAGCGGTCAATTCGGGTTGACAATACTGGATACTGAGTGCATGTCGTTCCTAGCTCCTCTTGACAAGGGCAGCAAACTCGAAGAACTCGTTAAGGGTATTCGTACACGTAAGGGTCTCAAGGTAGGCACCAC
>JBBPRD010000656.1:0-11100 GCA_038092855.1 Boletus piedmontensis | reverse complement strand
AGTTGTTCGCAAGTCAACCTCAACATGGGAGAGCCCATCACCAGCGTACGAGGGCCTGACGCAGGCACCGCTGTACCAGCTCAATTGCGGCCCGTGAGCGTATCGACTGGCACGAGTCAGGCCGAGTTTGTGGGACCATAACCGGTTCGGGTAAAACACATCTTATTGTGCAAGATAAAAACGGGTACCACGTGAACACCACCTTGAGACAATTACAGTCCACTAACAGCCCGCGTCTAGAAAATATGACCTTGACACCACACGGAAGCGCTTCTTCTTACCTCTACCACTCCCTTACTTCGTCGAGCAGAGCTTTATACTTCATCCCTCTCAAGTTCTCGCTCCAAAAAAAACCTACTCGTATCGTGGGTGGGTATCTACGACGATGGCCTGTGGATATTCTCACTCACAATTGTCTCTACAGGCTCCTCACCGTTGTCTCCAAGTCCCTGCACACCTCACCTGTTACTCACCGCAAGTGCTCCGAGGTTGTAAACAATAACGGTAAGCTCATACCCAGGTCTCATCGACGCCTAGATCGCTAATACGGGGCTCGGCTTTCTCAAAGCACTTCTGAGCAGCTTGTTTGACCATGGCCACTCGCCTCGTATGTACAGTGGTTCCTTGGACCTTGCTTATCGGTCTACTCTCTTACCTCTCCCACACTCTAGGCCAACCTAGGGCTGGCGAATGGGCCGGTCTCTCCACATGTCAGTATCTCAACCTTCTTTCCACATGCTCCTACTCATCCAGATCCTAGGCGTGGAAAAGAGCCATCCGCAGGCGTGCACCAAACAGGTTCTATGTTGAGGTGCTTCGTCCAGAAAAGCATGGTTCGCACCTCTGCACTCCATTCACTATCCACCATCATGAAGCTAATATCACCCCGTAGGCAATATGTACAGTCATGGTTTCCGCATTTACCCGATCAAGGATGACGATATCTCGTCAATCACGCGTACGACCTCGTCCGGTGAATCCATTGCTTCCATCAACGAGTATGAAATACGGCGGAAATGGGATGACTGTTTATTGTTTCAAGACGCTCTTGAGGTTGAATACTCTCGCGCAGCAAGGGAAAAGCGAAATCGTCTTGCCGCAGGCAAAG
Organism: Boletus piedmontensis; assembly: GCA_038092855.1. Taxonomy (NCBI): domain Eukaryota; kingdom Fungi; phylum Basidiomycota; class Agaricomycetes; order Boletales; family Boletaceae; genus Boletus; species Boletus piedmontensis. The sequence goes on along the minus strand of JBBPRD010000656.1, from coordinate 9,992 downwards.
GCGTCAAGAAAAATGGAGTTTATATTCACAGTGATCAAGCTGCTTCCTGGGAGTCTCTACCTTTCGGTCCAGATCCTAACGACATCGCCTATGACATACATGAATATATACCAAAGCTCTCCAAGAAGGGTGTTCTCTTCCGTGCCAGCCAGGAAATCGTAGACCATCGATATGAGGAACTCCAGATGATGATGCAGGCCCTGTTACAGGACGACTTGCCAACACTCATTAAAGACATTAAAGCTACTCGTACCTTCACCGACTTCTTTGGGGTGTGGGAGAGGGATGTTGAGCTGGCGCGGAAAGCAGAGTCTTCCAAGAAGCAGCCTACTCCTGACCGGCCCCGACCGTCCCTATCGACTAGCATATCCTCCGCTTTCCCATTTCCACCGTCTTCGCTCTCTGTCAAGTCTTTATCTCCAACCAAAGGGAAAGCACCAGAAAAAGCACAAATTCCCCCTCGAACTTCTATCCAATCGGATTCGTCATCTTCTGAAGACCACGTTGTTCCACCGAGACAGAGCAGAATGATGGGTCGGACGCAGGAGGTTCATACTATGAGGTCCAGAGCTTCATCCTTGGGGTCTCATTCTTCGTCTTCACCTTCCTCGCCCTCGACACCTGTCACGACGCCTCGACAACTTCCGATCACTTCTCGACAACCTGCCATTGTGTCGCAGGATATTTCGATCAGATTTGGACATAAACCTTACGTCCACGGTGGGGAACGAGGTTCGCCTAATCTGGAATCGCTCCCAGAAGATCGCGAGCTCTCTTCCTCACCGAAATCAGATTTAGACGGGGCTTGGGCGCGAAGTTCGTCCGGATCTGCTGGTAGTAGGATGAATCGCAATGCCAAGGTTTATATCCCGGCACCATCCAGTTCTCTGCAACCCTCTGAGCCACCATGTAAGTAGTACCATTCCTTCTCAGCTACGTTGTTCATCATTCTTCCAGCACGATCTTTGTTCCGATACTCAACAGCCTCTTTGCAATCGACGCACTCCACTTTGAGGGCTACTGCCTACCTGGACGAACTCGATATGGACTATTGTCTACCAAGTCCTACCCCAGAGCCTCGACGCTTTCCAAGAGCTTCTGTATCCAGTTTGGCATCAATAGTGACCAACTCCTCTGTCGATGCTGTGATACCACGGAGTGAACGTCCAAGGCCATTAGTAGACAATGCGCGACGACCATTCTCGCTTCCGGAGGAATCGTGGACGGAGTACGAACCAGGGTCGGAAGATGATTCACACCCTGACGATCAGGGGGATATCCTTGATGCCTACTTCCGTGGTATGCAGTGTGCTGTTATGTCGTAGCATCATGGGTGCTGAGAACCTTTCAGATCTGATCGTGCCGGACGCAGAGACTCCATATGGCTACCCAGAGACGCCGACTGCGGGCGAGGCAATGTATCGTTTCTCGCAGAAGCAATCTAGCACGACCGTCAGCTCGTATTCTCTGTACTCAGATCGTCGGTCTTCCTTGACGACCTCGATATCAAGCGGATCGACGTCATCCACCGGCAACCCCACGATGCTCTCTATCAAAGCTATGCATGAGAACAATATCATCATGCTCCGCCTGCCCCGCAACACGGCGTTCGGCGAACTGCGTCGAAAAATTTATGATAAATTCATCGAGATCGAAAAGTCGACCATTTCCGAATCGTTCGCCATAGCCCTGTTGGAGCAGCCCCCGGCGGAAAAGGCGGACGGTGGGCGAGCTCGCGCAGGTTCTTTGTCGTCTCTCGCATCCGCCCAGGCCAAGGGAGCTGCGCTTCATTTTATATCATCACAGGATGAGTGGGACGACGTCGTTGCAATCCACGGTGGTAAGTTGCTTTTCCGGATCATCGGGAGCCGGGAGTGAGGCGATCATGTTATACCCTCTTTTTTTTCATCGTTTGCCTGTCCCATTTTTGCCCTTCGTTTGTTCTTGTAACACAGGCTACAGCATTAGTTTCACGCTCCGTTCATTGGTAGATAGACGTTAGTCGCATTTCGATCTTCTATCGACACTGCGATATCCCTTTTTTTTTTGTTCTCGACTTTAATTTCGCGCATATGTTTGGCGCCATTGTCATTCGTTTTTTCATGTCCTCAATTTCGCGAGTACTTCCCGCTCTTTAGTTTTTTTGGATCTTGACATACTGTAGGATTTAAAGCGTTAGGCCAGTTCTACGTTCAGTGTCGATATATGGTATCAGTACGATAGGTGTTCATGACAACAAATGCATTTTACTTCATCCTCTCATGCGCCCACAGCTGTCTGAGGTAATGGTAGTGCTACTGCAGGTTTGGGCGCCGCAGCAGACGGCGCACCCACCGATAACGGCGTTCGTGTCCAGTCGGGCAGCAGCATGCCTCTCGGCCTCTGTTCTGGCGACGCAGGCGGTGCAGATTCCATCACGTCGTCGTCGTCATCGTTATGCGACGAGAGCCCTTCGTCCCACTGTTCCCTCGTGACCTCTACGCCACCTGTTTTGAGCGCGCTGCACGACAGAAGGATCCAGGTTAGTACACGACGTAATAGACACGCCCCGACGAAGGTCGCGACGACTTACCCGGCCAGCGACCCTCCCACCCAGGCTGTCGACGCAGGGGTAAATGCAGGTGCCTTGCCTGCATTTGCAGTCGCCCGTGACGAGGATGAAGACGGCTGTGGTGCAGGGTTGTTGAGGACCGCGATGTGAGGCACGAGCGGGCGGAGTGCACTGTAGCGATCGTACGCGGATGGAAGCGGTCTTCCAGACCGGGTCGGTCCCTGGCGTGGTCGCGCCGCCGTCGATTCGATAGCACGCAGCAATTCAGCGTGAAGCCGGGGGATGAAGCCCGGTAGCATCGCCGTGCCGCCCGTGACGAGAATGGAGGACACGAGCGTCTTTCGGAGGTCAACTGGCACCTGTGTATGCAGCGTTTAAGAACGATGCAATGTGTGATGAGGCAGCTAAGGGGAATGACCTTGAGGAGCGCTTCGAGCAGGACTTCTGCGACACTGTTTTCGTCCATGTCGCCACCCTCGAACAAGACTTCGGCTGCACGCTCGCGGATCCAACCTGGGATGATCAGAGTACCTCTTCCCGTGCCCAATTGTTGTGACGCGGGTGGCACGACGCGGAGTTGGATATCTGTCGCGGTCGAGTGCCTCGCGTACATGTTGGCGAGAATCTGAAGATGGCCCTCTCTGCCACCCGATTCGGGCTTTTGAGGAAGTGAGACCACCTCAAACTCGGACGAAGCGTGCTGAGAAGAGCTGATACTCTCCACCCCCTCTGATGCACGTGAAAATTCCGATTCCGACATGGCGGCGTCGCTGGAAGGAGGGAATTCTGATTCTGAGGCAGGTGCAGGAGAAGAGGAACGTGGCATCGAGTCACGGTTCATCTCGAGTGCAGTACTTACGAAGCAACACCGCGTTTTGATCTCCTCGAGGAGTGCATCCGTCAGGATTTCTTGTGGCACGCGGCTAGTCCTACTTGATAGATGGGGGTTCACGCTGCTGAGATTTAATGGAGGGGGGATGTATGTTCCGAAGAGGAGAAGAAGTGCACAGAGGTGTGACGTAAACCGTGACCCGGCTAATGGTGTAGTTCGAAGGTGGGGGAATAATGGTCGAGCAGCGAATATCTGTAATGTGTTATTAGCCTGAATTAAGTATCAAATGGATATAACAAACCGGGAGTGCCGTAGATTCGAGGTGACCACAATCGATAACAAGACCCGTGATGCGACCAACGGAAAGGAGGGAGAGTAAATGGCTCGAGGCAAACGATACCGAGGGAACCTTGCTGGTTGTTGAATAAGCTACCAAGATAAGAGACAACTGAACATACCTGTAGGTTTCCGAACAAGACTTTGGCAAATATGTCTTTGATATATAGCGAAAGCAATGGATGCTCCACGAGGATGACCTTGCGCGACTTGGGGTCTGTAAGCAGCGACCTGAATAGACCTCGATGAAATGGAGCAGGACTGAAAGGGTAGTAACGCTCACTCGTGGAATACGGAGCGCATACATCTTTCGACGTTAATTTCGAGCATCCTATCTTCCTCGGCCCTCGCTAACGGATCGCTCGCACGACTCAAGCTCCACAGAGATCCAGAGTTGATTGTATCAGCGTAAAATACGTCTCTTGGCTTTCCTTCCCCACTGAAACCAACCTTCCAGATGCGCGACCCCGGGTCGATCACGACACGATCCTCGGTGCCATATAGGGAGTGCCTGCGAGTGGTCGTGTAGTGCGGTGATGATTGCAGGGCATGGGTGCCTGCTACACGAGTCGTAGTTGGTGTCGCTAGGGGGTTCGTCAAGCTCGAATTGGCTCTTGGTGTAGACGGTACCGCAGACATCACGCCTGAAGTAGGTGAACTTTGAAGGCCCCGTTCTGTCTGTACTTTCCATTTTTGGGAGAGCATCTGAATGTGCACATGACTTTGATTTTGTCTTCACGTGATCAAGACGCGTCTTTGAACCTCTACCGTACAACACTTTCCACCCCCCATCAACACATCATGTGGAGCAACGCAGGTCTTAGTACATCTATCCTCATTACAACTTACTCACCCGCGAACGGAATGGTTCACCACACGGTGGCTGAGATCTTCATCTCAACGAAGCTGCGCGACCTAGGACCAAAATCCTCGATTGCTCGCACGTTCTGGAGGATGGTAGCTACGTGCATTCGTTACCAACCGCCTACAAAACATCTCTTGTGGAACTTGACAACATTCAGTATTGCCAGTGTCAAGACGTCCTGTGTGGGCACCGGCTTTCTTGGACTTGCGTATCCCTGCTTTCCATCCAATAACTTGGATGACACCCCTGAGTTCCCACAGTTCCCATCCATATGTACTGGTGATCACATTCCCGCTATCGGTTGCAAAGACGTTTTTAGGCTCGCCATGACTACCCCTCTTCCTCCCGTAGGTCTTCTCGAAACGGTTCTGCTAAGCTTGAAAGAGGGCGAGACATTGTCTGAGAGCACGGTTCGGAGGTTAAGGAGGAAAGAAGCAGAGATCAGAGCCGCTGCTGCCGAGGGACGGACCCCTCTCAGTGAATACAAAAGAAGGAAACAGAAAAAGATAGCAACGACAACCTCCACACCACAGGCGAGTTATGTTTTCGATTTCTTGAAGACTAATGGGACAATCCTAAAAACAATGTCAGGCGACATTCGGACCATCATCTGAGGAAGAAACTACGACGATTAGAGGGCATGACATTGCTTCTGCTTGTCCACCACTGAAAACGCACCGAAAACCAACTGAGCGGGTTGTGGAGACCGTCAATCCGTCCGATAGTAAGCGACGCAAAGTCAGCGTTGAAGATATTGAAAAACTCGCTGCCTCAGCTTCTGTGCGTCGACGTCCAGACAGTCAAGGCACGGCAGCACCGAACCAAGAGTAGATCATCGACTCCTTACACGGGATCCCACCGCAACCAGAAGACCAGTTCACCGTCGCTCTTCTGTGGCTCCACACCATGATATCTTACATTGCGATTCCCGTCTAGCAATGTATGGCGCCGAGGAGAGGATGCACCATGGCTTATTTTAGATCTCAGTTACCTTGAATTTCCAAGCCTCCGCATTTGTACCATTATTAACTTGCGGTATTGGTGTGATACAGATAGTCGCAGTTATTTTTTTGACATGTGCTATTGCTCAGCAGATTTGTTGTGGTTTGACCGATGTGTTTCCTCCGCGGCCACGATCGCCCGACTTCGTTGAAAGTCATCGGACTACGAACGAGAAGGCCAGAATTAATGCCTGGGAAGGGATCCAGAGTGGAAACATGACTGGCTGGTCTTGTTGCATCAAGTGGAATGACAAGGGTCGGCCGGGTTGGAGTGCCTGCTCTGAGACGCCGGGAAACGATATTGTGTCATTCTCTAGAGCGAAACCAGTCCTACTCACCCGAGTACTTCGGATAATGACGAGAAACTCAAATATTGTATAGTTTTATAGCTTATATTCATGACACTCAGTAGCGGGGCCACAACACAGGGTCTTGTAGTCGCCAGGATCACGAGCCACTATACCTTTTCTAGTTTCTTGAGCGTCCGAGAATGAAGGCCCAGATAAGGTATCCCGGAAGACTGAGCAGTCAAGGGTGCATTAATGAGTGGGAGGGAGAAGGAGCACAAGGCAAAACTGGCGTCGTGACATCGATGGAATCGCGGAGGTGCTGGATAGGGAGCGTGGGGGGTGGTTCGGCCATCACCGTGAGCTTACCTTCAAGACACCTTAGCTTGCGAGAGCATTAGCGAAGGGGTGCCGTAGGGGATTCAGCGTTAATAACGCCAAAACCTAGCTGCAAAGTTGTCCGACAACGGAGCAGCGCGAGTTTGTTTATTTCTAAAGCTTTTGCCAAAGACGTGCACACAGAACCAAACATCGTCTCCGTCTTTGTCCTTGCCAACGTAGCTGTAGGAACTGAACCAAGTAACGTGATGGCGTCCCTCGTCTCACCATTCAGAAGGACTTACAGATACCTTGTCAGTGTTATTTTTTCCCTTGATTTGCTAGCGCTTACCTTGGAGGGTGAATGACCACCTAGCAATATCTTGCGCACGAACAACCGGTCATCTTCTGGTCTTGTGTCATGGGAACTGCGGGACCTGTTTTTGCTTTGACAGTCCCATCGATCAGGCAGAGATACTTTGGTTACGTCCCCGCAGAGCGCGTACCAACCACATACCCTCGTGAGCCTGTGTGCTTGCTGAGCGCGTAGCTCGCGACTTACCGATCCTTGCAGTTCCACAACGGCCACGGCGACCTGTCCACGGATATGAGGATGAGTAGAGGACTTCATTGGTAAAATATTGCTTGTTCCATCGCCATGGACTCCTAAGTAGAGGTACGGTTTACGCAGCGGCAGCCTGGTCAGCCATATACTGACTCTTGAGCCCAGTAGGCGCTACTACACAGAGTGGCGAGAATGGACTTTCAAGCTGTATATATATCCATTGTTCGCGCAAGCTGCCATTCCACCTTTTTGTCCCGAAGTTTGTTTGCCACGCATATCCCCTCAACGTGTTCGTTTGCCCATCGTTGAGATCGCGATTTTACTGTGGTTTCTGCTAGTGAATTACGGAAAACTATATAACTGACTATATGTTATTGTATTAGGGGACTACGGGTCTTTGTGAACTCGGCGCGGAGAACTGTCGGAGATTCGAGGTGATCTGGCCCCCCCCCCCAGTCTCACGCATTTCAGCAGAGTGCCCTCCCAAATACACCTAACGTGCTTTCTTGGTTACAGAGGATGCTATGACTGAGTAGTGGAATCGAAATAAGAGTTTCTGCGTGCTCCCTGGAGAATGCTGGCCTTTACTATGTACTAACTTATGTCGCATGTGAGGCTGAAGTGGCACGTGACTTGCTGCCGAAGATACACGCGACGGCGAAGCCGAAGCTCTTATTGACCTGCTGGGAGGGGAATTGCCCTCGTTGTGATTTCTGATGAATGCACTCTGCCGTGTTTTGCGAGGGTCCACACGTTCGCCAGTGACACCTTTGGTGCTGCGACGGCCCTCCATCGCGTCATGTTCACGCACCTTCTCTACCGAGTCCGATACACTCAAGCAGAAGCCAAAAGCCACCACACCGCTCAGACGCACCGCCTCTGCTTCTCTTCCTATCCGCTCAAATCCGACCCCAACTCGCAGCCCAATTCGATTGGTGCTGACATTTGCAACTGCAGAACGCTACCTTCCTACTCGCCTACGTTCTCGCCTCACACCGGATTCCCAGAAACTCCACGACGCATGGTGGATCCCACGTTGGGGGCAGGATGGGGAAGTTTTCGTCTTTGGAAACGGTAGCTTTGTGTGCTGGGGTTTGACCGAAGATGAAGCTCGCCAGTTTGCAAAGGACATCTTGGCTCCTTGTGAGGTTGGCTCGCTCCAAGATCCCGAGACAGAGGAACTCGAATTCGTGACAGATCCAAACGAGTAAGGTCACCCTTGCGTTCAAGGTTCTGCAGAACGGCTAATCGTCCCTCCTCTGTCAGGAAAACTCGAATACAGGGTGACTTGATCATCCTCGGACGCGTTGCACCACTTCAAGATCCTTTGAATGCCGCTTCCTTTCCTCCATCGAATCCATCTCTCGACACGACGACGCTTCTAGCTCGGTATGCTTATTCACAAGCACTCTCCCGGTCTACCGCGCTCTCCGTGCTCGAAGAGTCTCTTGAGGCATATCTCCTCTCCGTCGCTCAGCTACCCCACTCCCTTGAGAAGACCGGAAAACCCGGACTCGGCCGCCAGGCACTCATCAAGAAGCTGGGCGTCCTGATGAAGTTCCGCCAAGGTCTCAATCTCAACCGCGAGAATTTCTCTGACACCCCTGATCTATACTGGACCGAGCCGGAGCTCGAGAGCTGTTTCAAATCAATGACGTCCGCACTAGAAGTCAAGGCACGAACCCACGCCGTCAATGAGAAGATCACATATGCAACTGAGGTAAATTCAGCTCACTATCTGTGCATTAACACTTCTCTCAGCCAAAACTCAGGTTCAATCAACTCTTAGACAGTTGCTTACGGAGGTATGCATCAGTGTCATCGTGTTCCACACCCAGAGTGCTCAGTGTGTCCTAGTCTTCCGCGCACCGCATGGAACTAGTAATAATTGCTCTTATTGCCGTCGAGGTCATTATCGTGAGTCTTGCCACGCTCTTCTATTACAGCTCGAAATGTAATTGGATTCAGGCCCTGATACGAGACGGACCCGAGCTTTACCGAATGGTCTTCGGTTTACCAAGAGAGAACGAACCCGATCCCGCTAGATCTCATTAACCATTCGACATTGGTATACTAATTTATTGATTTCCATGGCCAGATATATCCCACCACTCTTGACTATATAGCTGCAACATCCAACACTTTTATGCACCTGATTAAATGCCTCCATAATTGTGATCCAGATCTCCCATTCAAGCTAAAAACCTACAATGCACGACTTTTTCCATTTCTTGAGTAGCTATACAACTGCATGATTTATTTTCAGATTTGGAGAAAGTTGTGCTCTCATGTCTCTGCTACAAGCTCACACAGTGGTGCCAATATTTTGAAGCTGTCAGCACAGAATCAACACAACAAAGTTGCATTCTATATCTATCACACAATCTTGTCACAAGAAATCATATGCAACATAAAAGTGGTGTTCCGACGTACTTTGTTCCAAATACCTGGACTGTGTTCTACTGTCAAAAAAGAATAGGATTGCAAGCCAAAGATGCAATTGTGCACCTGATGGTAATTGCGAGGCATTTGGGTAATAGTAACTAGTATTCATTGTGATTTCTCGTTCGGACAAGATTCTCAACACGTGAAGAGTGTGGAGCAATAGAACATACGAACGGTTTCGAAGTGCTATAATCATGACAAGGAATCAGCAACGACCAAACCAGGGCGCAATGATAAATCTTACATCGCAAGCCCGCCCGTGAATTCCGCCTTGGCATCAATTTCTTTTCCGAACTCATCACGGGCTTTCGCGAGGCGCACGGTTGCCAGTATAGTTACCATGGCAGCCCAGACGTTTTGGTCTGCTATATACCTTCCAGGACAGACGCGGCTAGGGAATCCTTTAGTATCTACTCCTTGACCGAAAACAAACATGTGTCTCACCGGCCAAAACCGAAAGAGTAATGAGCCGTGGCTTCCGCGAGCATCCCGGTGGATGTGAGATGTCGCTCAGGAATAAAGGCCATCGAATCATTGAACTGTGCCTCGTCGTGTCCTATCGCCCTGCGCTAGTTCAGCCTGAGCACGTTGGTCAACAGACGAGATGCATACCAACTGTTGGGGATTATAGTGGCGCCTGTAATAATATTACTTATAACATGTCATGTCATCGACAATTTCACCCAGCTCACCTTTGGGAATGTACATGCCTTCATATACATCGCTCGTCGTGGTCATATGTGGAAGCGCTGAAAGGGCAGTTCGGTCCCACGTAGTGTCACTAGACCAATC
>JBBPRD010000655.1:0-11113 GCA_038092855.1 Boletus piedmontensis | reverse complement strand
AGTGACAGTGGGGTTGAAGACCCATTGAAGCGTTTTCCTTCTGTCCTGCCTGGATCACAATTTATTCAAGTCTTTCCCATCCATTCCCTCCTGATCCACTTACATTGAGTCAATATCCTAGTTCTTACATGATAAGTTCAATTGCTGACTGATCACTCCAATACACATGGTCTAATCTGATAATCCCCCTTTATACCTGATTGAGCAATTGCTATCCTTTCAATTCAATGTATGCAGTCTTCTATGCAGCCTCCAGGCCAATGGCCCTCTTATACTGGTAAGTGGTGTGATCCCTGTTATTTATGCATATCCACAGTGCTGAAATGATTCATTTCTCAGCATGAAACAGTGTCCTCAATGTCAGTGACATCTCAATTTGATGACCTCTTTGTCCAGGCAATGAGCTTTGCTATCTCAAAATGAAAGCTGCTTGCATAAAAGGTAAACTATGAAGCCTTTTTTGCCACAGATTTCCTTTCATTGAGTTCCCCCCATGTTGCACCATCCCCATTACCACACAGATTCTCATGCTTTCCCACCATTTCAGCTGGTTCTGTATGATGGACCACCTCTTAATTCTGATATCTCTACCAACCAAACCACTCCAGCCTTCTTGCTCCCCATGGGTTTACATGACTTGCAAAATGTGCAGGTTACATTGTTACCGTTTGAGCCCCAGCTTAGTCTCTTCTCCACGCAGCAACTGCAGTGGCCCCAAGACACTACCAAATCAATCCAGGTAATTTGTAATCTTAACATTTGTATTCTTTACTCACTCAGAGACAGATTTCACAACCTGAGATGCACAGTTTCTCATTTTATCAGATGTAACCAGGAACATTTAGAATGCCGTCTCAGGACTGGCCCCACCCTTATATCATTCCACCCTCTTGCATCAGTACTCCCAAGTCTGTGTCTCATTCATCTTCATTATCACATCCATCAGCACTTTGGGCGTCTCTTGATCAGGGAAGTGACAATCCCAGACACTGTGCCCCCTGAGGAACACATAAGAAGACCATTGACCCAACCTCACTACACTATTATCCACCTGAAACACAAAAGATATTGACATATGCTTGGCATGTGCTGGCTAGTGAAATGGTGAACAGGTTGGGTTGGCCCTTGGGCTATTCAGCATGAGTTGTATATGAGAGTGCAGTAAAAGAAGTGGTCAATGAAGCCAATAAGACCCTTTGTGGAGCATTCTCTATGTTGCATGTACTAATATTATATGTTAGATCTCAAACTCGATATCAACATGGAAACAGTGGTAGACTATATAACATTTCTTCCTTGTTTCTAATTCTCACTATTGCAGATCATCAAGGAGCCAAGCTACATGCGCTCAAAGCTAGTTGAAGCTACAGAAGAATATGCCAAAACATTTTTTGAGACAAGCAATACTATACTGATGTCCGACCTGGCTAGATATGAGGAGTGGAAGATTAACCAACTGATCTTGATATTGGACCACCAACAGCTGCTATTTTTTTTGCACCAACACGATTCTGCAGTTTGTCCATTCTGACTTGGCCATATCTGACCATTTCTGACCAATGGCTTGCACAGGGTAATGTTTGCCAATGGTTTGGCAATATGAATCTCAAATCACTACACATCAACTTCTGGTACATGAGTAATGCCTCACCTGTTAAGCATTTTACATCTAGATACCATACAACACCCACTCGAATATATACACTGTTAGCTACTACAGTAAGGTATTCCTTTCCACTTATAGTGCAGTGCTGAATGGTTCCAGCTCCTCTGTGCATCTTGACATGTTGCCATGGGACACAAGCACAATAGTGGCAAAACCATAGCATTCTCTGGAGAAGAGTACAGCCCTATTTTCGATGCATATCACACTGTGGTCCTAGAATACATGAATCATCCTGACATTGGCACAAATTTCAAGTTATGTATGGACTGGCTTAATGCTCAAGGACTGTAGGTATTTTTACTCCTGCTATTCAACACATTCAGATTGACTTGCACAATCAAACAGGAAAAAATTGGACATGTTCAAATGTTTGCCTTCATTACCCAAGACAGTCTCACCCATCTATGTTCCCCTTTCCCAGCAGCCAGTAGCATCAATATCCACAGCCCCAATATATAGTGAAGCAGACTACCACACCACCTATGTGGACCCTCAGGTAGAGGATGGACCCTTCTAGCATGTCTTCTGAACCTTACCTTCTATTTCCTGACAGCTGGCAGCATCAACATCCACAGCCCAAACATATGATGAAGAAGGCTACTGTGCTGCTTATGTGATCCCCCAGGTAGAGGAGGGACCCATCTAGCATGTCTTCCAGTTCTGAATGTATGTCACCTAAGAAAGTCTCACCTGTCTATGTACCCCTTTCCCCTGAATGTATTGTATTTGCATGTTCTACATCCATTGACCAGTTATCAATGGGTGATAAGGTTTGCATTAAAGAGGTTATGAGTGTTACTGACTAATACTAACTACTACTGGTAGACTTACGATAGTATCAGTGCTACCACAGTCCACCACCTCCACTTCGCTCAAAAATGTAAGTTCTTCCAACCTTCACTGAAAAAACCTTGTCTCACCACTGCACATAGCTCACTTCTTTAGATGGTTGCCACATCAAAGGTTCAATGGGTAGTCTTGCCCTACAAGCTGGAATGTGCAATCTTTCTATTAGCAAGCAGAGAGCCACGAGAACTATATAACTATGTACTGGTGGCTCATCGAGTGAAACAGTGGTGAGTATTAACAGTTATCTCGTTTTGATTGCTCTGAAATGATTTCTGCAAAGGCTGGAACTGATGCTGTACAGAAAAATCAATGTTTATATGGAGAGCACTGCTCAACAAGTGATACACTCGCTCTCCTTGCAGTAGAAATCTGTCCTCAAGCTCTTTATTAGTGTCATAATCCTCCCTTGTACCACTGTATCGCTCCTCCGTCTTTGTCCTCATTTGGTGAGCCTCAACCTGCAGGCTGGAGGTAATAGCCTGGGGGGTCACTCAAATCCAGTAATTGACATCCTCAATAATCTTACACACCTCAAATATCTCTCAGTTGATTCTGCCACACTATTTGGAGTACATTTTGTATATCTCTCCAATATGAGAGCCTTCAACCGCATCACCCATCTTGATCTAACCATGACTTGGACCTGGGAAAGTGTTCCTAGGGGGTTTCAGCATCTGTGTTAGTTGACACATCTCTCACTGACCTAGAGAATGTCCCATGCCTCTTCCAATTCTTTGATTCAAGTGCTCACTCGCTTGACCTTCCAGATTGTTGTACTCTGGAGGCAAGACTTTGAACCTCATGAATGCATCATCAGAATCCTTCTGGCATGCCAGTTGGATGATCCATGAATAGTTGTGCTCACTCAAGGCAACTATTGGACTTACAAGATGCACAGGTCATTCTGGCAGTATACTGCAGGAATAGTTGCATGGTGCAAGGAGAATAATGGCAAGTAAGATCCCGTATGTGTCTAGAATAATACTTACATTGGACTGCAGTCACTACCATCGCATGTCTGACAACCATGGAGTATATTAATGCAATTCTTGCGCAAAAGGAGTGAAATTGGGGCCCACCATTGGCAAGTGAACATTTTATGTAGTTTCTCGTCATTAATATAGATCATACAGTACACATACCTATCCCTAACTTACTTCATAGTTAAATGTTTAACATGGATAACTTCATATTTGTGCATACATATTAGATTTTAAATATGCATCCAGTCAGTGATCTGGTAGATGATAATGCACACATGGGCAAGGATTCATCCAACAGTCAGGCCACATTCCAAGTCCCAGTACCAGGTATCCAAAGAAGTACAACAATATATGAGGTAAGTAGAGTGTACATAAAATTGATACATTAATCAAACATAAGCACCACCATCATTGTCATCTTGGTCAGTTGAAGGAGTGGATGATCTGAAAGACTGTGCTTTGTGGCCAGCTTTGGATATGGAATCACCAACATCCTCAAGCTCATTCTATACTGAACCAAATAGTGTGATGCCACTCTCACAAATCACTGTGCCATTACAATGTAAGATATGCCTTAATTCTCCTATTTGCAATTCTACCCCACATATCAATGAGGCAGCTTCTTCACACTCATCAATAGCAATGATACACATGATTTCAATTTCTTGGAGATGAAGGCGATGATACTTTAAATGTGAATCAAAAGTCTTCTTGCTTGCCCTAGCAAGCTCTAGCATGTGGAGTGCACAAAAATCATCAAGTTCTGGAGAGCTCTGCACTGAGACCTGCAAGCTGTCATCAATGCTGTTGGGGACCCTAACCTAATAAAGACTAGGTCATTATCACCAGATACTGACTTAGAGACAAGTGAAGAGTAGGGAAATCCCAACAAGAACTTGACTGAAGTTCTTGGGGCGTTTATTGATACTACTTATATACTGGTACATGATGCGCACAGACCAACATGCCATGTGAACATAACTATCTCTAATAGATAAAGTATCAACAGTAATTAAGTAAACATGTAGACAGTGCGGCTTCTAAGAAGATCAGGAATGGAAGAGAAGTGTATGGAGATGAACATGGGAATATCTAAATATATACATGGGAAGAAATGGAAGGAGAACCCTCAGGGTCTTCAGGGTCAATGGAGATTAAATACATGTGTCCGGAGATCGCACAGCAGATCCCAGCAGAGTCGCTCTGTAGAGAAGGGCACATAGCAGCCACATTACTCTAAGTCAGAATGTCACATGATCCATAATTCATGGTCCATTAGATATTGTAGTCACATGACAAGTCATGTGATTGTGGAAAAGGGAAATAAAGAAAATGAAAAGTATATATTGTAACAAATGCACCAATACAGGTAACTGAGTTTCAATGCAGACTTACACTTGTGTGGACCACCTTAGCCTTCTTACAAGGATCACAGGCACCAGGAACTGTCCCTTTGGACAATAGAGTGAACTGCAGGCAGGTGCATTTGTGAGGATGTGGGAGCCCACTATTACCTGAGCCTTCATGGGAAGGTGACTTGGAGCTAATAGATAGATTGGAAGTTGGTGGGGTTGTGAGCACCATCGTGGGATGTTCTGGACTAGAAAGTACTGTGTGACTTGGCAGCTGATTATCTGATGAGTGCACTGAAGCAGGGATTATAGAGTTGCATTGCTAGGATGTGTAGGGTGGTATTGCTAGGATGTGTAGGGTGGTGTTGCTAGGATGTGTAGGGTGGCATTGCTAGGTAAGATATTCAATCTATGACTCCAACTCCAGTCATTTGACTTGTTACTATGATCCTGACAGTGATCTGCCTGGAATGGTCCCTGCTTCAACCTCTAACCACCAATGTTCCACTGGCACTGACTATACATCACCCAACTGCACACCTGAAGTCTGAAGACTCACACCTTCCCCTCTCTCAAGACTCAAGTTCACATGTCATTATGGTCCCCAGTTCCTGCCTCCCCTGAGTTGGCTTTGTGCCACTCAAACTTACTCTGTGGTCAGACTTTGTGTCACATTGTTAAGTCCGGTTCAACTCCGAGTAAGTCCGGAGTTGAGGTAAGATGAGAAGGGTTGGGCTTTGGCTTCAATGTATGTGCTGTGCCCTTGCTCGAGTTCCTTTAGCCCTTATTTACGGAGTGCAAGGTCGGAGTGGTCGGAGTAATCAGAGGTGTCCGGTGAGAGACGAGAAGGAGTTGATGACTATAGTTGATATTTGAACTGAGGTTTGTACACTATAAGTATGGGGCTTTATATACAGAGTTGGAGTTGGGTTATTAATCAGGATTTGTAAGTAGAATGTATCCGGTAAGGAGGAAGCCGGAGCTGTGCTCCTAAGCAAAGCATAGGATCGGAGAAATCTAAGGAGCGGGCTAACACATAAAGAGAACAAGGAGGAACGTAACTAGAATGGAGAGAATACTAAGTACGAGAAGTCCAGAAGTCTGGAGTTGCATCTTGGTCGAGAGCGCACCGGAGTTTGTGTTATATACATGGAGTTGGAGTTGGAGGAGTTGGAGAAGTCAGAGATGACTTGGTGGATTTTCTGGGATATGACAGAAAGCAGGATTGACTTGTCGATTGAAAAAGATCTGATAAGGTACTTTTCCATCAAGTCCAGAGGTTGGGCTTCATGCAGTGATATAAGCTGCAGTGGACATTGCATCAGCCCAAAAAGACTTTGGAAGTTTTGATTCTTCCAGCATGGAGTTTGCAAGAGTAGATAGTGTTTGGTTCATTCACTCTGCTAGACCATTCTATTCCAGAGTATATGGAGCAGAGGTTTCATGAAGTGTTCCGTCAGTTCAGAACTGGTTCAGAATGCTTTATTGGTGTACTTGATTCCTCCATCACTTCTGACAAACTTAACATAGGTTTCTGAAAAGTCTTCTTGCCCTATTTCAGTGCGAAGAAGTGTTTGAATGTCTGTTTTCCACTGGTTGTAGATTCCGAGTGCTTCATTTTTGTGTTTCATGAAGTATACCCAAGGGAAGTGACTGAAGTCATCTACAATAACAATCCAAAATTGGTAGCCTTCCCGGGATCTTGGAGTTATAGGGCCTTCAACATCTGTATGGATCATTTCAAGTGGGCGAGTGATACAAGGTCCATCTTGAAGTTCAAATGGTAGTTTCTTCATCTTTCCAAGGGTACATGCTTCACAGAATGTCAGTGAGCTGCTGAGTGTATCTATTCCTTGGAGTTGTCCATTTTTCACCATCTGTTGGATCCGGTGAACAGAAATGTGGCCCATACATCTGTGTAGAAGGTTTATGTCTATAGTAGCATGTGCTGCCTCCTTTTGGTCACTTGGGGTAACCCTCACATGGTATAGCTTGTTTCTTTATGTAGCAACAAGTATGGTGTTCTGGTGCTTCCGAATATACCACATGTTGGAACTGGCCAGAAACACAGTGAAAAGGCCAGCAGATGCAAGTTGGTTTACAGTGATGAGGGAGATTTGGAACTCGGGAATCAGAAGGACATCAGATAGGACTATCTCATAGTTGGTTCTGGAGACTTGGGACACAACTAGTACTGTTCCGATTCCTATGGCCATGGTGTTTGAGTCATCTCTGAGAGATACTAGATGAGGAGGGTGTAATGGGCGGTATGTTCAGAACCAGGAGTGGTAAGAAACCATGTGTGAAGTTGCTCCAGAGTCAATAACTAGAGTGTTTCTCCCACTGCTTTTCAGTTCAGACAACAAGTAGGCATGAATGCATTGCATTGTGGACTGGGATACATGTTCTCTAGTTATATTTGTGGCATCTGGAGGGTCAGGGGAGTCCTCTGCAACATTCCCCTTTTCCTTTTCCTTTTCCGGCTTCCTAAATCCTCCTTTTGAGTTCCTTAGCTCTGAAACCCACTTTTTATAGAAGTTACACTCAGTGGTGTTGTGGGTCATTGAGAGATGGTGTTCACACCAGGAAGAGGCATTTGAGGGATGAGTCGAAGATTTTGAGTTTCTGGAGACCTTGAGAGTGGACTTGGAATGCCTGGAAGGAAATAGTCATGTGTCTTCAGCAGTGATCCAGATTTCAATAGCATCAAATGTAAGCTTGCTGTCTTCTACTGTATTTATAACAGAAGACTTGAATATCTCCCATTCTGGAGTCTTTGGGAGGGAATTCAGGAAAATGAAGGAGAGGACCTTGTCATCTACTGTAAACTTCATTCCAGCAAGGCAAGCTTCAACCATTCAGATTGCAGAGATATGTTCTGAGACAGCAGAGGTCCCATCCCATGTACTGCTAAAGAGCTGTTGGAAAAGGTAGAAGGTGGAGGAGAGGTTTGGGTTTTCGTGAAGTTTCATAAGGGTGTTGAAGAGTTCCTAGGCACTAGAGTAAGTGTGGGTCTTCATTAGGAGAGTATCGGAGATGCATTGCTGAATGATGCCGTGAGCTTTCTCATCACATTTGTGCCATTCACGAAGGTCAGAGGCAGTAGTGATACTTGACGAGCCGATAACAGGCTTTATGTCTGTTTCAGCGGTAATGCCAAAAACCTTTTCAGCTCGAGGTTTTGCTGAGATGTGGACCTTCCAAATTTCGTAATTGTTTGGTCTGGTGAGAATTTCCTCTGCACAGACAGTGTCTGAGGGAGACATGGTGGGAAGTGTTCAGAGTACAGAGATGTTCTGGAAGTGAGTTCTGAGAAGAACAGGGTTGCACTGAGGGATGTGCAAGATGGAGTCGAGTTGTTACTGAGTGCTACCATTTAGCTTGTGCTAACAGGGCTCATAACCTGACAGAATCTGAAAGGAAAGGGCAGAGATAGCCCAGCTACAGTATATTAGATACAGGTAAAATAAGATAAGAAAAAGAAACTCATCTCAGCCACTGCCCAAGATGGCAGTAAATGACTGAGGTGTGTATGAGTAAAGAGAAGTGTATATATATGTTGTGGGTGGAGGTGTACTTGTATTATATTATTGGCAATGTAAATGGATCCAAAAATGATGTGCAATGTATGTCATAAAAGGAAGATATTATTGGTTAAGAAAAGAGTAAAGAGTTAAAGTCATTCTGAGCATTCCAAGTGTTCCAAGCTTGGAAGAGTGCAGGAAAGTTCTGGAAGTGGTTCTGAGATGAGAGTCTCAGAACCCTCGGAAGGCATGGGAAAAAATCCTGGAACATCTTCAGAACAAAGGGTTCCAGGATGTGAAATCAGAAGTGTCAGAACTGGGATCTCGGAACTGGAAGCATTGGAACTGGAACAGCTCAGAACTTGATTATTGATGAATACTGTCACTTTCATCTCTCCATCCCACACACTTGCCCCCTTTCTGGTCCTGAAGGCTATCCACTTGTTATCCCGAGACACAGAAATGGTGTAATACCATGTTCCCATTTGCCTTTCTACTCCTTGGCCATCCAGAAGTTGCCATCATTGAATCCCATTTTCACCCCCATCTAAAACGTGTATTCCATCAGGTTGGAAAGTGACTGTGAATATGTTGCCAGAGTGCCCAGTGTCAAGTTCTATTGTTTGGTCTTACTGTATAGTCAGCATTGCTTGATCACCCTTCAGGGTTACTGCGCACCTGTGTTCATCGATGCCATTCTCATCAATGGTACACAATTGTTGGTGTCGAAACATCAAGCAGCAGGGTGTTTTGGTTCACTTGCGATAGCTGCTGTGTGAACACATTTCCTTGTTCTTTATATAGTCTGTCCATGTCAGTGTCTCATGTCTTTGGCGCTTATGCTTGCTCAGATCCCAGTTGGGCGACCCCAGGGAGAACATCTGTTCTTGCCAAGGATGGTCTGCGATTGCTTGTCAAGTCTCAGCTATGGGATTTCATTCAAGACAGATGTACAGTCCACCTTACACCAACTCGCAACATGGTATGCAGAAAACATAGCACGTTCTTGAAAAGGTGTGCTCATGTCCGTCTGCACACCCACTTAACCCCCTGCCAATTCCACATGTGGTGGTGCCCAACCACTGAGTTCTCCCTCCTGCCACTGCACACCACCAGCTTGTATAGGAAGGGCTAACCGATCCTCTCTGATCTTAATATTTCCTATACACTAACCTTGATAGCCCCTCATTCGCACTTGACAGAAAAGGCCATTGGTTCCACTCATCAAGTGGCTTCACTTTTTGGCCATAGGGCAGGCACAGCTGGGCTCCGGGACAGAACAAACTCCTCTCAGTGGAAACTGAGCTGTCCAGCATATTGCAGCGTGTTGAGTCTATTGTGGTGGCAACTTGCATTCAAGCTCAGAATGTACACATCACCAGGGTTGGTGAAGAATGACTTTGTTCACCTCGCCTGTCATGGGTCCCTGATCAGAAGCATCTGTTTGGATCCAGTTTTGCAATAGGTGACAGACTGCTGAGGGTTGAAACCATCATGTGGTATGACTTACAGGACACTGAGTTTGTGTACCTGTCCGCTTGTCATACAACTGTTGGTGATGAGGAGAGCCTGGATGAGGCAATCCATCTCTCTGCAGCGATGTAGTTTGCCGGGTTCTGTTTAGCCATTGGAACAATGTGGGCTGTGAATGATGAACACACAGATGAGATCACATTACAGTTCTATAACAATATGAAGGACAAGTCTGGTCATCTGGACCATACATGGGCCACTTTGGCATTGCACAAGACGATGAGAAGCATTCATTCAAGCAAGATACCCTTGGATCAATGGATTCTCTATGTATATATTGGTGCCTAGCAGAATTTTTTTCTGGTGCATACATGTTTTCTGCATGAACCATTACTCAAATTCAAGTGCCTGCATATGTGTTTACAGTTGCAGGCTGTGTTCTTGAGATAATTTACAATGATGTATTCACATATGTATCATGTACCCAATATGAATTATTCTTTGCATTTATCACAGGGATAGAGTAACCTTTGTGTCCCTTTCATGGGCTTGATCCCACATAGCAGATAAGAGACAATCCGTCATGTCCCAGTGGGGAACCTGATTGTTCATATTATTCAATTGTGGGATAATTTTATCTGACTATCTCATGAGGTCTGCCACACTGACGAGGTTGTGAGAATTGAGGAGCGATGTGCTAGTGGATGCCTATCATCCCGAGCTTCACTCTGTAGTTGCGCAGCATGCAATTTTGGTTCTTGATATGTCATTGTTTGATAAGAGAGAGAGCTGCTCAAAACCGCAAATGAGATAAGACAATCCAGTTGAAACAAAACTAAACATGTATACCTACCATGATAATCCATGTGGTAACATGTCCCATCTATAACAATGACCATCAGGTGTCCCGGTGAATGTGTGCCCCCTAACATTCCAAGTGCATCAAAAGTATGAGTGTTATCCATCCCATGTCGATAAGTAATGGTGGTATGCAGCATGCTCACCTTACAAAGAATCCATGACAGGGCAGGAACACATTTGATCCCAGTGTTGTCCCTCTGATCGTGAAGATCAAGGACCCAATGCAATGTGATCCACAACTTCAAAGGCGTCGTCCATCTCTGACTTGTTTGATGTCAGCATTTTTTATTGACTGATGGTTATCATACAGATGCCCACTATTGAGTGGTTGCTGTACAAAAAAAGTACGGGGCACAAGGGGTCCCAAATCAGGGAGGAAACTTTGCGATTGAACCAGTGCTACAC
>JBBPRD010000654.1:0-11117 GCA_038092855.1 Boletus piedmontensis | reverse complement strand
CCCTTGGCCTTGCGCCACGCCTTGTCCCTGTCCCACGTTGCCCATACCTCCGGCCATTCCACCGCCGGGCCCAACTCCCCCGGTGGCACCAGCATTCATAACGTTGCCACCGAGCCCCATGCTAGGGTTCGGGTTGGACAGGAGTGGGCGATTTGGAAGTGGGTTCATTGCTTGAGGTGAAGTTAGATACGATATTTCTTGGAGACACTGTTTGAGGTACTCTCGGCTCCTTGCGCGCGATTTGGGATCACGCCCAGTCGGAGCTTTACTCAAAGCAGCAACTGTGGATGGTGCAGAGGCGGGAACGGGAGGAGCACCAATAGGGACACGGGAAGGAATGCCGTTCGGTACTTTCTCAGGTGGAAGGGGAGAATCTATGGGATAAGATATCATGTTATTACGATTTACAAGGAAAGAAACAGAAAAACTACATGCCTTCACTTCGAGGTGAACTTCCACTGCTTCCATCTTTATGGCTCTGGACATCATCTTTTGCGCTTTGTTGAGTAGCAGCTAGCTTGGATGGTGTTGCTGTTGTCGTCGGGGGAGCAAGTTGTTTTGAACTGTGGGTGTGATGGAATGTACAAAGATGAAAGGAAAAAATCGAGACATGAGTAAGGCTACCTGGCGAGTGAATAAGCGGCAGGTGCTCACCGTTCCATGCGGAGAGCATATTCAAGCATCTTGATACGTCGCATGAGGTCCAATTTGACATTCTCGAATGAACGACGCTCTCCCTCAAGAAGAGCAATGCGTGCCTACATGGAGTGGACGGTGAGCATGGTGCACATGATAGCATAGGGTGGAGGCATCTCGTGTCCAGGGAGAGCAAAAAGAGGGGGGAAAGCGCGTGGCAGACACAAAAGATGCTGCATCGAGACAGAAATGGAGGGATTGAGTATAGAAATAAAACGATGCGACACTGACCCTCATCTCTGCCCTCTCGATTTCCCACTCGTTTCTGTCGCGTTCATACCGACGCCATTCTGTCTGCAAGAAGTGCAAGACACTCGACAAGGTGAAGTCCTGGCCGTTTTGGGGTGGAGGTGGAGGAATGCCCTGGCCCTGGCCAGGTTGACCAAGTGGGTTCTGCTGCTGAGACGGTGGGCCCTGGTTTCCCTGCGGATTGGGTTGTGGTGGAGGCACCTGGAGCGTGCCGAGCATGGGGATTTGGATTGTCTGTGGATGGTGAATGTTGGGCGGGCCTTGTTGGTTTGGAGGTGGAGTTGTGGTATTATTTTGTGCGTGGTAAGCACCGTTGAGTTGATGGAGCACGTCGCGTTGCTGGGAAGCGGTGAGGGTATTCTGCGAGTGCTGCTGGCGTTGTTGCTGTTGCTGCGTCTGCGCCGGGGACTTGAGGTTCAAAAGGAGTCGGGGCGTGTTGAGCATCGTCCGGAGCGACGAGCGGAGCACTTGTTAAATGTTTGCTGTCTACAAACAACCGACGCTGTTCACGACCGTCCACGACGAGCTCTGTGTCGACGAGGACAAAGAAAAAAGACGACCCAACGGAATCCAGGGACACCCCACACACGACGCTCCGATTTCACAGAGTCACACCTGAGACTTTTCTGAGAATCAATGAGCATGTACACGTTTCACTCAACATCAGTCCAGCACTGAGTCTCAACTCCCCAAGCAATATCTAAAACTCTACTCTAAACGCTGCCGCACCAGCATACATGTGCAGAGATGGCGGTACTTTCCATTCCATCATAAGAACAATTGCAGATTTGATGCAGATCCTCGGACTGGCTAGAAAACGACGATAGAGGTGGTAATCCGACAGCGACCGTTGTGTGGGAAGCCGACAGTGAACGGGTCACCATTTCTTCACCGCTATGGGGTCGTCAGCGACACTTGATCAATGGCCCACTGTCAAGGCACAGACAAAGGCGGTGGTGACTTGACCCACGCGCCACAACCAGCCTGCTGCCCGCAGAATGCTATGTCACACATCCAGGACATCGGATTCCCGTCAAAGAGCGGGTAAATCTTGACGTTCCAGTATCTCTGGACTCGGATTTAGACCTGCACTCCAGTAGCAGGTGGATCACACCCACCAGCTTTCTCTCCCCGAAACCAAGCATTTCGGAAGATGGCTGAAGTACCGCTACAACTTGAAGGGATCACTTTCGCTAACAACGGAGTTGATCGTCGAGATGACTGTGAGATCGGTTGTGGTGGTCGTATTGCGGCGAAACTGTTGATGGAAATGTGTCGCATCCGCAGATACGTAGCATTCCGAATTCAATATTCGGGGACCGTCTTCATGTGGCTCTGGAGTCCGCCTAACAACAACTAGCAAAACGATTCCCGTGGCGCCGGGTCACTTCAACGTTCCTCCTACGAGTCAGACCTCACACTAATAAGTTATGAGCAATCAACCGTGGTGCATGATGTACAAATCGAAACCAATTCGATTCATTAAAACCTAGCAAATACAACCACCTGACCAACAAAAAAAAGTTTCAAAAAAATGTACACTGCGGCTAGCGCTTGAAAAATTACACGGCCCAAGTAACGACGGAGGACGAAGAGACCAGAGGATAGGAGGAGATACTAAAAACACATCGGAGGAGGTGGGGAAAAGTTTGGGTCGAGGAAGGCCCGCTGGCAGGAGATCTCTTCATACAAAGCCATGCCCACCCCTCTTGGCGTCGATTTTCTCGAAACGCTCCTCCTCTTGTCGCTGTTACGTGTCAGCACTCATCGAGACAAAGAATTAATGCCACTTACCCTCTTGATGACACACATGTTTGCCAGGAAGAAACCGATGACAACCGACATAAATCCATACATGGTACTAAAGCCAAGTAAGAGAACGTCCTCGGCCAGTTGAGAGATGCTTACCTGAAAACGTCGTGCAATGTCATGTCTGCGAATTGGGTGATCGGAGTGACACAGAAGTTGTTCACTGTCATGGCCGCAGTTGCATTAGGACAGAAGGTACCACCAAACGCGACTTCATCAGCGGCGTTAAAGTAACCGCAGCACATGAACTGTGCGATACATGAGAATCCGCACAAAGGTTAACCCATCATCACGTATACGCACCGCATCCTGGACGGCAATCTTGGTGGCGTTACTCTGCATTCCAAACACCTCGTGGTAGTCGTTGCGCTCGTGAAGCGTGGAGAACCAAATGTATGTGCCGACAACGAGAATCGCGATAGCATTAACGAGGAGCAGCCAGTTGAGCATGACAAGAGGTCTCTTGCCTCGCAAGGTGACGAGAACGAGAGAGCTGACGAAGGTTGTCAGAAAGATAATCCCCAAGACAATTCCACCTGAAAAAAGATAAATGAGGGTCCTTGCAAATATCCTGAGCGAGAAACCTTACCTGTGAGGTCATCGGAGCTAAAGGTAAGGTTGAGGAGCAGGTTGGGCTGGCGCCAGACCAGCGAGAGAACGAGCGTTACGAGCCCTGCAACCAGGAGGCAGGCATCGAAGAAACACCAGGCGAGCACGAGACGCTTGGACATCATCTTGGCAGAACGAATGAGGTCGGTAGGTTTTGAGAGGCAGTTGGTCGTTTCAAGACGATGCTCCTCCGGAGAGCGTACAAGACTAGACCAGCTAGAGCTCAAAATAGAATAAAGGACGATCAACGTCAAATGGGCTGACTTGCAGCAAGATCAACGAAAGGTGGAGGACAATGAGCCAAGTTTTGACAGTTGACAGCGGACCGGTGTTAAATACTCACAAGTACTGCCAAGGACGTGCAGTGCCAGTAGTTCCCCTTCCTGATGGTTACTATCCCGGTAAGCCGGATATTGATGTTTCCCAAGCTTGAAACGGACGACAGAAAATGAGAGACGGGGAGGAAAGAAAAAGAGTGAGTGAGTGAGTGAGTGAGGACAAGCAGCGGCGGGTGGATGAATAATACAAGGGTCACCATGGCCACTCTCCTCTCTCCGTATAACCATAAAGATTTTTCAAAAACGCTCACACAAAGGGCATCTGAGTCGAATCTCTCACGTATCCACACTTTTTGTCCACTTCCACATGTCCCCCAACTCGCTCGTGCAAGGCGGTGGCTCCCTCCTAGTCGCCTGGCAACTCAAATATAAACACGTTCTCATCGTCGGCGGTGGCGACGTTGCCTCGGGTCGCATCGAGTCTGTGCTCGTTGCCGACGCGCGGGTCACCATCATCTGTCCTAGCACAGGCTTGCATCCCCTCACCAAAAAATTTATCGACGGTCCCTACCAGATAACGTACCATGACCGCGTTTTCGGCGGCTCCGATGACCTCATTGGTGTGGATATGGTACTCACCGCCATCGACGACGTCGCTCAATCTCGTGTGATTTGTTCTCTCTGCAGAGAGCGCAAAATCCCGGTCAACGTCGCTGACATTCCAGAATCCTGCGACTTTTACTTTGGCTCTCAGATTCGCGATGGACCACTACAGATAATGATATCTACGAACGGACAGAGCCCCAAGCTGGCAAACCTCATTAAACAGAGGATCGAGGGCGGTCTCCCGAGACAGGTGGGAAAAGCCATCGAAAAGGTGGGAGAATTGAGGGCAAAGCTCAGAGAAAGAGCTCCGGGTGTCGGAGGTCCAGTGAGCAAACGTCGGATGAAGTGGATGGTAGATGTCTGCACCTCTTGGGAAATGGAAGAATTGGCAACATTAAACGACGAGACGATGAAGAAGTTACTGGATGATGGTTGGGAGAATAACGCGATACCACGTCCTGAAGCTATCGGTGGGATTCCTAAGCGCGGCAAGCGTACCAGTGATATGACATTGTCACTTGCTCCGTTTGTTCTCCCATCGCTGGCGTTCGCCGCAGGCGCTGCTACCATTTTACTGGTGTCTCGCGTCCGGTGATCCCGGGAAAGCTCGACCCTCTGTCTCATTTCTGGTACGTGGTCTGGATGACTACGAACATCACAGTGCGACAACAGAAATCACTTAGGCAATGTTTCATCGTGCTGATTTGGCGCGCTGTATCTATTATTGTTGTGATTGCACCCCAGGCTTCGACGCCTGGATGTTTCAGTTAAATTGGACAGATGAGGGGAAATAAGCATCATTTCTGAAACAATTGTCGTTATTTATGTATTGCTCTGGTACCAATGGCGGTTTCAAAGTTGACGACACGAATGTAGGCTAGGGGTTTGGCAAGTTTTCAGTCTAGTATTGAACAGATTTTCCATTCGCAAAGACAACGGTAGCACCCGATCATCATCTAGGCATATCCTCATCCCGGAACTCAACATCCCTGACACTGCAAGTCAGTACGCATTAGTGGTAGGCGTTGACTCGATCGTAGGTTGCAATTCTTCGTAGCCACTCTAATTCACCGATTTGTAGAAATACCCCTGTGAATCTTGTTTACCCTGCTGATAGTCGAGTCGTGGCGCTTGCCCAATACCCAGCGACAGATAAGTAGAGCGACCCCTTCACCGCGAGACACTCGGTTCTCACATCCCAGCCATGTCGCGACTGTCCATTGTGCACTGGAATGATGTGTACCGCGTCACGCCTCAGAAGATCTCGCCAAACGGTGACACAATCGACGTCACCCAGTTCGCTTCCCTCTTGGACGATATTCGACGCAAATGGCGCGTGAGATCGGATGGGGTACGCGATGGCCTTTCATTGTTCTCTGGCGACTTGTTTTCACCATCAGTCGAGAGTGCGGTGACCCGAGGAAGCCACATGGTGAGACGAACCTCTCCGTGTACGATCTTCTGGGCTGATGCCTAGCGTAGGTTCCAGTGATGAATGAGCTTGCACCGGATGTCGCGTTGACGGGTTTGTGCATCATCGGGGGACCTGTTCAACTACTCTGCTAACTAGGCGCATTGCGTTATCAAGGCAACCACGATTTTGATTTTGGTTTGTACTAAATCCGTTCATTCCATGCACGATGCTGAGTACCACACTTTATAGGATACCCGCATCTTTCGGAGTTGGTCGACGACACGAAGTTTGTGAGTTCTCTATCGGAGAGTTCTATGTAAACCGTCTCATTTGTATTTGAGCCTTGGCTTCTGAGCAACATCGTCGACGAAAATACCAACAACGTTCCGGAACACCTACATCACTTCAAGGTACTAGAGCGGTCGGGCGTCAGAATTGGTCTCATTGGCCTCGTTGAAGAGTCTGTGTTCCACAGCGCTAAGATTGACATACCTCGTGACTCTGTTTGATAGAGACTGGATCACTACGGTATCAGCATGGCCACCCAATTTCAAGTTCAAGGACATGGCAAAAACTGGTAGAGAATTGTCACAGCGGTTGCGCGGGGAGCATCGATGTGACCTTATTATCGCATTGACTCATGCTCGGTAGGGGAATCCCATCCATGCACAGAAGGTATTGCTGATACCTTTCGTAGGGTCCCAAATGTAACATCATGACTTGTTCAACGAAAATATCCGCTCACCCTTATCACCATAGGATATCCAACTAGCTAAAGATTTATTAGCTTCGTCCCCCTCTGCTCAAGAAGCCTGCTCTATAGCCGGAGAACACGGTGTAGATATCATCTTGGGCGGCCACGACCACCTCTACTTCGTGTCAAAAGGTGTGACTGCTTGGGAGGGATACGACATTTCAAAACCGAGTATCGGATCTGAAGGGGACAATGGTGACATACTGGTGGTCAAGAGTGGAACTGACTTTAGAGAACTGAGCGAGCTCACGTTAGAGCTCAAAGATACCCCTCCAGGTAGCGTTAGGAAAAAAGTAATCAAGGCTGTCCACGGTGAGCGTCCATTCTTTATGTTACGCTCTTCCGAAGAAGTTGAGCAGCTAAACCGTGTTGGTGTCTAGGTAAACACCATCAGATTCAGCCTGGTATGCCGTCTTCGAAGAACCTGCAGAAAATACTTCGTGATGTGCTGTCGTCGGTATCCGAGTCCATGAAGGCGCCTGTATGCATAACCGAAGTAGCACTGGATTTGCGATCGCATTTCTTGCGCACCGGCGAGGTATGTGGATTCGCTCAGCTAACCAGGATAACTTATGCTCTTGCCTGTGCAGACGGCAGCAGGAGATTGGTTCGCAGACGTCCTGAGACACGCATACGACGATGCGTTGTCTACGAAATATGGCAGCGGCTCTGATGGAGTCCTGATATGTGCCGGGACACTACGTGGAGACACATTGTATCCTGCAGGTATAGGTCTATCTGACGGATCGGGAATGTCACATTCACTGAGACCATTGAAGGTGTGGTCACGCTCGGGAATATCCTGGAGATATTGCCTTTCGATGATCCCACTGTTGTGCTTGAGCTAGATGGGGAAACCTTGTGGGATGCGCTCGAGGCAGCATTATCTAAATATCCAGCACAAGAAGGGCAGGTGGTCGTCCGATGTGTTTGTCAAGCTCCACTGACGAATGGTTTAAGACGGTTCCCCGTCGTATCCGGCTTACGCATCTCTTGGGATTCTCGTCGCCCGCCTGGTCAGCGTGTGCTTGGAGTCTGGCTCCTACAGGAAGTGCTTAAGACCCCGTCGGAAAGCAGCGGTACCAGCTCTGATCCAGGAACTCCTGCCCTCGTGGACGGTGAATTTATCAAGAGGGAGAAGAACGGGCGGACATACAAGATCGTCACGAGAGAGTACATGGCTACCGGGCATGATGGGTACACAGCCCTCCTTGGACATAAATATCTCATTGACGATGAGCATGGACAACTGATGAGCAGTCTGGTCAGGAAGTACTTACTTGGTGGGTGCTGACATACTACGCAGAGCGATGCACATCTCATGATCCCGTTGGCAGGGACCCATTATGTCAACAAGACGATTCGTTTACGCGAGAAGCATCAGGAAACAGATCACCTTCACTCGGGGACGGCTGATGTTGTCAGGCGAGAGATCGAGCATAGAAAACGACACGCGCACAAACACCATTTCTGGCCCAAGATTGCTCAAAGGTGGCAGCATGCGGCTGTGGACGCACTGCGTAAGCTACGCTCTCGCGTACACTACGAGGACCATTTCAATATCGCCGCAAGGGAGCACATGAGTGGTGTTGATTGCTATAATGGAAAGAAGATTCGGCGAGGGAGCGGGGAGAATGGCAAGAATGGTCATGAGAAGACCTACAAAGAGGATCTACTTGTAATTCACCCAGTTGTGGATGGAAGGCTCAAGGATGTGGCAAGGAATTAGTTAAGTGGATGATGTACAGTGTAGAGTGAAAATGTGATTACTGCCAAATTTACCATCCGAATGCAATGCTGACCAGCGAAGTCGCCCGCGCCATGGGACTATCAAAGGGGAATATCTACCACAATGCTGGGCTATGCTGAAGGAATAGAGACTTCAGGGACTTGGACTGGTGTTGGTGGGTCTCCGGTCAAGGTCCGACCATAATGTGTCAAGACACCAACGGATGAACCGATACCAGCTCCGCCTAATACCACTTTAAAAGAGGTGAGAGCGGGTTCTATTTGCTGGAGCTCGAGCCCTACTCACAGTTTATCGTACTTGCCCTTCTCCAAAATAGGGCGGGAGTGAGCATGGCAAAGAGTAAGGCACCGATGGTGGAATGGTCGTCCCCTCGCAATGAGGCGGTCTACAAAAATGTGAGTACGAAGCACATGAATTGAACGAAGGAAGATGTATGTACATCGTAGGCGCTACGGATGTGCCTATTTCTGATGGTGACCTCGCTGGAGTTGGCAGACCGAACATATTCAAACCCTCCACCAGCCGCGCACCCTGAACAAGCATGAAGAAATGCACAAAAGGAATGGGTATATTCTTACCAAGTGCTCCTCCAATCCAAGTCGCGCGTAAGAAGCGATTTATGGTGAACTGAGCTCGGCCTTTGCGCGCGAGTACGAACGCCGTGTATGCTGGCGGGGTGAGTAGGGAGAACAGTTGGTACCCCTTGTTCATAGACCGCCGCACAAGAAACTCCAAGTCCGCTGCATGGGGGCCTTCAGCGGCCATCTCGAGCGCGAATTTGCGAACTTTGACGGCGTCGCTGTCGACGTCGAGTGGGGTATCATATCACGTGATCTGCACGGACCAAGCTTGCCCTAAGACGGCGACAAAGAGAAGGCAAACGCCGATCTCTCTTGCTCCCACGACTCTGCATCTCCCCGTTGTGACTGTAATGTCAGCCTCTCCGTCGGTCGATGCGTATGATGCACAAATGCTTGACTTCTCTTCAGACCCCGATGTTCCAATGAACATCACAGGCTCCGCAGAATTTTTCGCAGAAGCACTGATGGACCACGATGGCCACCTTGCTTCTACTTACACCGAACATGCCAGTGTAGAGATAGACATGGAAGAATACGTCGGCGACAATGCAGAATACGAAATGGGCGATGAAACCGCTGAATATCAACGCCCTCACGGGGACGAGCTACTAGACATTGAAGTTTACGATGCGTCACACGCACCTTCTCCTCTTGCGCCTCCTCAACCTCTACAGCCATCTGTCGACGTCCCGATTGACCCTGAACACCCTGCACCGACGTCGCCAGCCTTTTCGGAGCACGCCGTTCTCCCTGAGGCGCATCGCGAGCCGGAGTCAGACGTGCATCCCGCACCCCTTGACCACCCGCCAGCTGACATTCCCCACGTGGAGCCCTCAGCTTCAGGGGAAGTTATCTCCCTGGAAGTGGTAGCTTCGGACTTGCCGCATCCAGCTGTCGTTCCCGACGAAAATATCCCTCCTATCAGTGAGTCCCATGAGCAGCTAGGCGATGCTGCCCGTAGCGACGGGCGGCCGTTCGAAGCGCCAGCTCCTGCGGACGCAGACGACGAGGCGGAACCCTATGTTCTACCTGTCGCTGAGGAACACCCTGCTAACTCCGAGGTGGCTCAGCACGAAAACTCAGAGCCACCGACCGCTGAGTTAGCGCCTCTTGCAAGCACTGAAAATGCTTATGATAGCGGTCCTCCGGTCCAGGATGAAAAGGCTACAGAGCAGGCACCGGCAACAGAAGGGAGAACTGTCGATCCCCTCCATATTTCGGATGGTGTTTACATCGATCCTCCTCCCGCTGTTTTACTATCTATTGCCGATCTCTCCGAGCCAGGATTTGTGTTGTTCAACCAACCTGGCGTGGAGGACGAATCAGTAGAGGAATCCCCCGGCAATCAGAAAGTTTACTCGCTGCTTCTTGAGAATCGGCCTACGCTATACTACGAACCTCTGAGTAGCGTCTTTGAGGCGCTACGTCAGGATGAAAGTTTACTCTCCCGCGTTCCCCATAGTTTTGAAGGTGAACTCGTACTTGACGCCTACGATCTATTGTTGGCCGTTTCTGAGGTCAGTAATGCCCTCTACCGGAAAACTGCTTTGTGCTAACTATTATGCAGGACAACGTGCATTCACGTGAAATTAGTTTACACGATCTCAACATTTTACACGATGGATCTGACTTTGTAGGACCTCTCCGACTTTTCCTTCGTGCTGTTGTTCCACGGTTTATCATTCGATACTACGCACTTCAGGAGCAGATTCAGCGACTGAATGTGGCCGCTGAAACAGGTCAAGGAGAACACGATGAAGGTTTGTGCCTTTCGTCGTCACCGTCATGAAGGCTTACTTTTGTTTCGACAGAACACCGCGAACATTACCATTACGACACAGGCAAAGGACAACCCCAGCCTCAACAAGAGGAACCAACCAATCACCGCTCCCCATATGCTGCGGTCGTTTCTGAAGGTCCGGAGGTACTGCCTACCACAGGGGTCAAAGAACTCGTCAAAGAACCCGTACCTCCCCCCGAACTGACTGAAGAAATTCAACAAGAGAATTATGAACCGGAGGACAGTTGTGTTCAAGAACCTGCGGACGAACATCATGAAGTTACTGGGGATGCAACAAATGCTCTCGAGGATGAGGATGGTTACGAGGGTACCAATACTGGCGAAGAAGACGAATCTGCCAAATCCGACCGTCTGGATGCTGACCAGGTTCACGGTACCACAGCAGAAGATGCCGATGCCGCGGCAGCGGTTACTGAGCAGGAGTTGGAATTCGGAGGTGAACAGACTGAATATTTAGATTATGTTCAGCCGGAGGAGTATGATGAACGATATGGTGAGGATCTTCCCGAACAATCCGGAGGGGCCACCCCTGTCCAATACGGCGAACCTCCCCATTATGAAGAAGGAGAG
>JBBPRD010000653.1:0-11124 GCA_038092855.1 Boletus piedmontensis | reverse complement strand
GGACGGGGGTGAGTGAATCTGGTTCGCTCTGACGCCGAGATGAGGCTCAACGTTCAACACTGATGAAACCACACGGGTCAACCATTTGATGTGGGACGACCATTGCCATCTGGATGTGGAAGCTTGTGATCGAGGCTCATTAATGCTTGCGGCCCAGCTGCAGGAGATCCACTCGACGCTGCTACGTTCCCGGGACATCGCTCAAAGCCCCGCGAGCCCATAGATGCTGGTTGACGGGATAACTGTGATGGTGGATGGTCAGTCAATCATGGTTAGTGTTTTTTTTTTTTCTTTCCTGGAGACCTTTGTCTTTGTATGTACTTGGTAGTGTCCAACTATCCTACTGACCGCCACGTGCTGCAGTGTCACTCGGCTGTTCAAACGTTAGTACTGTTAGTCATACCAGCCTCAGCAATCATCGAGTGTCCAACTTGAGGATTCTGCTGTGCGCTCCGCAGCACCCGAGCGCATCCAAGTTGACCAACATACTTTCGATCTGGTTATGTCAACGATACCTTCATGGATTGATGTGGTTTCGTCTGTTGGGATGGCTGTTGGGCCTCCTCTCGTGTACGCAGATCAAGCAGTGTCCATTGTCAGGAAAAAGTAAGGCATCTTGCGTATCTCGTATGGGTGTAGTTATTCACGCCCGCCTGCTGTCAGGGACTCAACAGGTTTTTCTCGTGACGTTTGTGCGATTCTGTGAGCCCACCTGAACAGCCATTTGCACAACGCGCTGACGGCGCGTACCATCAGGTTGATTGCCAATATCACCCGGTGTTTTTTTTGGCTGGGTGCTCGCTTCGAGTTTGCCTTGCTGCTCCAGTCCATTCTTATGGTCGTCGCGCAGGTACGCCCCACTGAGCGTATTCACACTGAGATCGTGTGACCATGGTGGGATCAATTAACAGCTCGCATTATTGTTCATTTGCCTCCGTTATCGGCGGAAAACGAGCTCAGGGAGCTATGCGCCGTCCCCACGACCGTTTTCTTTCTGGCAGTGGTCGTCCTATACGCAATACATCGAGTGTCTCGCCGGTATCATGTAAGAAGCTGTTGCACACTTCGCTTTTTCAATAGCTTAAACTTCTTCAGACTCTGCTCGGCGATAATCTTCTTAATATTTGGGCGATCCGAATTCTATATCTCTATGCTAGGGTTCTTTGCTCTGGGATTGGAGAGTACGCTACCCCTCCCACAGCTCATAAGGTTTGTGTGTTTGATTGTGGATCAATGAATGCCTCATGTGCGTTGTCTGTGCAGTAATTACAAGCACAAATCACTTTATGGATTCCGTGCCTCTACAATGATCGGTTGGGTGGGTGGAGACGCTTTCAAGTCGGACAATTCATTAGATCACGACTGGCATCCGCTGACATCACCGGTCCAGGACAGCGTACTTCTTCTTGCAAGGGTCTTCCTTGCAGTTCAAGGCCTGTGCGATATTTCAACTGTCTGTAGACACAGGTGAGTCGTGATGGCGACACGCATCTTCGACGTCTCACCAACTACCTGCCACAAAATAAACAGCGATCATGGCGCAGCGTTTGTATTATGGCAATACACCTCCGCTGACCTCACCATTAGAAGATGAGGATTTGGGGGAAGTGTTGGTTCTTTCCGAGGAGTAAAAATACTCTGGTCTCTACTTATGTTCTCTATATTATTATATTTGTCCCATCAATACGGCAGAATAGGCTATGTAGTGTGAGACAAACAACAGTAAACTGTTAATGCCCTTGCTGTCGTAACTTGGCTCAGCTCGCCTCAACAACCCACGTCGACCAATTTTCTCCTTCGCCTCTGTGCACGGCTGTTAACGACACTTTGATCATGGCGGACATTTCGAAACCCATCTCATTTTGCGAGCATCTGCAGCTCTCTAGTTTGGGCGTTCAGCCAGCTTCAATTTCGTTCCAGGTACGTGTAGGCATGTCCAATCTGCAGTGACATGCTCAATCTACTTGGTTTCTTGTACCTTACTTAGGTGTGTTGCGGCCGTTTCTGGATGTACGCACGAACACCTGACCGCTTTCTGTAGACATTGACCTTAGAATCCGACCACTTCATTTGCGTACGCGAAAAGGTTAATGAACAGAATCAAGTTGTCATAATTGACCTCGCCGACGCAAACAATGTTCTTCGAAGACCAATCAGTGCTGATTCCGCAATTATGCATCCTTCCAAGAAAATTCTCGCGTTGAAGGGTGTGTCTCTAATCCGTTGTGTTGTACCGTGACGCTGACAGCTTCCTTCGCAGCTGGCCGGACGTTGCAGATCTTCAATATTGAGACTAAGCAGAAGGTCAAATCCCATGCCAACAATGAGGACGTCGTGTTCTGGAAATGGGTATCCGAGTCGACCATAGGAATGGTCACTGAGACCTCCGTGTATCATTGGTCTATTGGGGACCAGACGTCACCCCCGCAAAAGGTCTTCGACCGGCATGCAACACTTGTGGGAGCGCAAATCATCAACTACCGTACAACTTCTGATGAGAAGTGGCTGGTATTAATTGGTATCTCCAGCAATTCAACGAATCCTTCTGCGTTCAAGGTTAAAGGCGCAATGCAACTGTACAGCCGGGAGCGGGGAGTCAGCCAGCCCATTGAAGGACATGCCGCTTCATTTGCGGAACTGAAACTCGATGGTCACCAGTCCGTGACAAAGCTGTTCGCATTTGCAGTTCGCACTGCTACTGGTGCCAAGGTATGCGACATACATTAAAGGAATTCGATGCTTGCTTAGGAGCCGTTTTGCAGCTTCATGTGGTGGAGATTGACCACGCTGCACCAGATCCACCTTTCGTGAAGAAGGCAGTCGATGTCTATTTCCCTCCTGAGGCTACCAATGACTTCCCCGTAGCCATGCAGGTATCCAGAAAGCACGGCATCGTCTTTCTGGTTACCAAATATGGTTTCATTCACCTGTACGATCTAGAGTCTGGTGCATGTGTTTATATGAACCGCATATCCGGGGAGACGATCTTTGTCACGGCAGAGCATGAGGCTACCCACGGGATCATCGGCGTAAACAAGAAAGGCCAAGTCCTATCAGTCAGCGTCGATGAGCAGACGATCGTCCCTTACATCCTCACTACGCTCAACAATACCGAACTCGCGTTCAAACTCGCCAGTCGTGGTAATCTACCCGGTGCGGATGATCTTTACGTCAAGCAGTACCAGCAACTATTTTCTTCTGGTCAATACAGTGAAGCTGCGAAGATAGCTGCCAACTCTCCTCGGGTACGCACACGCCTGATTACCAATGACAACGTCTGGACTGATTTTTGGGCGCTTAGGGAATTCTTCGTACAGCACAGGTGATCGAATCATTTAAGCAGGCACCCGCCCCCCCAGGTGGCTTGTCTCCTATTCTCCAATACTTCGGTATCTTGTTGGAGAAAGGTGAACTCAACCATTTTGAGTCACTCGAGCTCGCCCGCCCTGTATTGCAGCAGGGTCGCAAGCAACTTCTTGAGAAGTGGCTGAAAGAGAATAAGGCAGGTGTTCCTTCCCGATCTCTGACTTTTCCTAATATTACGTTTTCAGCTCACCTGTAGTGAAGAGCTTGGGGATATCGTCCGGCTGCATGACATGACCTTGGCTTTGAGTGTGTACCTCAGAGCAAATGTTCCCAACAAGGTCATCGCCTGCTTTGCAGAGACTGGTCAGATAGACAAGATTGTTTTATACTCAAGGAAGGTTGGATATAGTCCAGACTATGTTGCCCTTTTGCAGCATGTCATGAGGACGAATCCCGACAAGGGTGCTGAGTTTGCCACCCAGCTTGTTAATGATGAGACTGGCCCGTTGGTTGATATCGAGCGCGTAAGTGGGAATCCGACCGATTATCGAATAGTATGTGACGCATATATTGCAGGTCGTGGACATCTTCATGTCGCAGAACATGATCCAACCGGCAACATCCTTCCTGCTAGATGCTTTGAAGGAGAATCGGCCTGAGCAGGGTCATCTACAGACTCGTCTCCTCGAGATGAATCTCGTTCATGCGCCACAGGTCGCAGACGCCATCTTGGGTAACGAGATGTTCTCGCATTATGACCGCCCTAGGATTGCCAACCTTTGCGAGAAGGCCGGTCTCTTGCAAAGAGTAAGTGCATCATTCCGTATTTGAGATCCACTTGGTGCTGATGTCGACAGGCTCTCGAACACTATGAGGACTTAGCAGACATCAAGCGAGCAGTTGTGCATACTGGCGGCCTCCAACCTGAATGGCTAGTCAACTACTTCAGTCGTCTCACCACCGAACAGTCGATGGCATGCATGCAAGAGATGCTTAGGGCAAATATCCGCCAGAATCTCCAGGTCGTCATCCAGATTGCTACCAAGTACTCCGATATCCTTGGCCCTGTGAAGTTGATCGAGATGTTTGAGTCTTTCAAAACATTTGAAGGTGGGTATTTTTTTCCATGGATATCCTTTCGCGAATTTGACATGTGTCCAAGGTCTCTACTACTACCTTGGGTCGATTGTGAACCTCAGCGAAGATCCCGAGGTCCACTTCAAGTATATTCAGGCTGCCACTCGGACCGGCCAGATTCGTGAAGTTGAGCGTATCTGTCGAGAGAGCAACCATTACAATCCAGAGAAAGTGAAGAATTTCTTGAAGGAGGCAAAGCTCCAAGATCAACTTCCCCTTATCATCGTCTGCGATCGCTTTGACTTTGTCCACGACCTCGTTCTTTACCTCTATCAGAACGGTCTCACTAAATTCATCGAAGTCTATGTGCAGCGTGTCAACTCCGTCAGGACTCCGCAGGTTGTCGGCGGATTGCTCGATGTCGATTGCGATGAAACAACCATCAAAGGGCTCTTAGCTTCCGTGACAGGCAATTTCCCCATCGACGAACTCGTTCATGAAGTTGAGCAGCGGAACAGACTGAAGTTGATTCTTCCCTGGCTCGAGGCCCGTGTACAGTCCGGTTCTCAAGATCCTCCTGTGTTCAACGCAATGGCCAAGATTTTGATCGACAGCAATAACAATCCCGAAACATTCTTGAAAGAGAATAACGTACGTTCTTCGATCATGTTGTGTGACCTTGTCCCTCAACGAGTGATGCAGTTGTATGAGCCTCTTGTCGTCGGTAAATTCTGTGAGGCTCGGGATCCTTATCTGGCGTACATTGCCTACGCAAAGGGTTTCTGTGATGACGAACTCATTGCCATCACGAATGAGAACTCGATGTTCAAACTACAAGCTCGCTATCTCGTGAAGCGCCGTCAGCCAGAGCTTTGGGCACAAGTTCTTGTCCATGACAACGTGTATCGCAGAGCACTTATCGACCAGGTCAGTCTAGATATTTTGCCGTCTACATATGTTTCAATGTTTGTGGCTTGTAGATTGTCGCAACTGCTCTACCGGAGTGCACTGACCCCGATGATGTCTCGGTTACTGTCAAAGCTTTCCTTTCAGCCGATCTCCCTATTGAATTGATCGAGCTTTTGGAGAAAATCGTTATTGAGCCCTCTCCGTTCAGTGATAACCGCAATCTTCAAAACCTCTTACTCCTGACAGCAATTCGTGCGGATAAGGGTAAGGTTGTGGGTTATATCAACAAGCTCCAGAACTACGATGTCGCCGAGATTGCCAAGATTGCAACCGATCATGGTCTCTACGAGGAGGCATTGACGATATACAAGAAGTACGATCAACATGCCATGGCGATCAACGTGCTGGTCGAGCACATTGTGTCAATTGATCGTGGTTTGGACTACGCTAACAAGGTCAACAAGCCTGAAGTTTGGAGTCGTCTTGCAAAAGCCCAGCTCGATGGTCTTCGCATCAAGGATGCTATTGGTATGCCCAGCGCGGACAATCAGCGAGTGGAAAAGTTGATTGTTCTTTATAGACTCGTACATCAAGGCTGAGGATCCGTCGAACTTTGCAGAAGTTGTTGAGATTTCGGGTCGCGCTGGCAAGCATGATGATCTAGTCCGCTTCCTGCAGATGGCGCGCAAGCGTCTTCGAGAACCTCAAATCGATACCGAGTTGGCGTATGCTTATGCAAAGACTGATCGCCTACATGACATGGAGGACTTCTTGGGCATGACGAACGTAGCAGACATCTTGGTGGTCGGAGAGAAGTGCTTTGAGGACGAGCTCTACCAGGCTG
The DNA here is from genome assembly GCA_038092855.1 of Boletus piedmontensis. Classification (NCBI taxonomy): domain Eukaryota; kingdom Fungi; phylum Basidiomycota; class Agaricomycetes; order Boletales; family Boletaceae; genus Boletus; species Boletus piedmontensis. Next base: position 4,988 of record JBBPRD010000653.1, on the reverse strand, counting down.
CCAAACTACTCTTCACTAGCATTTCCAACTGGGCTCGCTTGGCTACCACTCTCATTTACTTGGGCGAGAACCAGGCCGCTGTCGAAAGCGCTCGCAAGGCTGGCAACACCCAAGTCTGGAAGCAAGTTCATGCCGCTTGTATCGAGAAATCAGAGTTCCGTTTGGTATGTTTACCTCTGTCGCATAAGGGAGGTGTCACTGACCTCCATTGCAGGCTCAAATTTGTGGTTTGAACATTGTCGTTCATGCGGTTCGTGCATCACCAAAACAGAGTTTTTCGATTTTGAATGATTTTCTATACAGGAAGAGTTGCCTGCTCTCCTTCAATCCTACGAGCGTCGCGGCCATTTCGATGAAATCCTTGCTCTTCTAGAGGCAGCCCTTAGCCTAGAGCGCGCTCACGTATGTTCTTCTTTCGCTCCTAATATCATCGTAGTGACCGTTTGTAGATGGGGATCTTTACGGAGCTCTCCATTTTGTACAGCAAATATAGACCTGGAAAACGTATGCGTCATTCATATACTGTTCTTCGCTTGCTGATTGCCTCCATCCCTAGTCATGGAGCACCTCAAACTCTTCGTGTCACGGATCAACATTCCAAAGGTAGGTTCTCATCTTCATACGGAGACATGCAGGCAGTCATTTGTCAACCAGGTCATTAGAGCTACGGAGAAATCGCATCTTTGGCCCGAACTTGTTTTCCTTTACATAAAATACGACGAATTTGTGAGAGATCATCTTGCTTTTCCCGCGCTTTCGATTAATGATTGAGCAACCAGGACAATGCTGCTCTTGCCATGATTGAACGTTCACCCGATGCTTGGGAGCACAATCAGTTCAAGGATGTGATCGTCCGCGTCGCCAATGTCGAGATGTACGAGACACCTTTTGGATTATTGATCCATGTACTAATATTCGGCATGCCACAGCTACTACAAAGCTCTCACCTTCTACCTACAAGAGCAACCCACCCTCTTGACGGATCTCCTGAGTGTCATGATTCCTCGCATAGATCACGCTCGTGTTGTGCGCACGTTCCGTCAAATCGACCACATTCCCCTCATTCGCTCATATCTCATTGCCGTTCAACACGTAAGTATATGGAAACCCTGGAGCTTCACTCGAAGCCAATTTGACGATATTCGCAGTTAAACATCGAGGCAGTCAACGACGCGTACAATGACCTACTCATTGAAGAGGAGGATTACAAGACCCTCCGCGACTCGATCGACAGCTTTGACAACTTCAATAATATCTCGCTTGCTCAACGGTTAGAGAAACACGACCTCCTCGAGTTCAGGCGGCTTGCTGCACATCTTTACAAGGTATTGTAATCTGACTTCTCACTTCTTCAAGGTGCTTCACGCCATTTTAGAAAAACTCACGGTGGGAAGAGTCGATATCGCTGTCGAAGCAAGACCAGTTGTACAAAGATGCGATCATCACGGCCGCTACCTCAGCCTCCATCGAAGTTGCGGAGGACCTCCTTTCTTACTTTGTTGACATTGGCAACAAAGAGTGCTTCGCAGCCGTTCTCTATGTGTGCTTCGATCTGTTGCGACCTGACATCGTGGAGGAACTTTCATGGCAATATGGTATCAACGACTTTTACATGCCTTACAAGATCCAGGTCTCGAGAACGATGCGGGAAAAGGTCTGTTTTTCGTCCACACTTAGCAGCAACGGAATTGTTGATTCCACCGAAATCTATATATTTCAGCTTGCTGCGCTTGAGAAGGAGGTCAGGGAACGGGCTAAGAAAGATATTGCCAAGGAAGAGCAAGAAGCGGAACAACCCATCATCAACCCCATGGACCGCCTACGTATCACACAAGGCAATGGGTTCGTATTCGAGCTGCTAGCTGCGGTGCAGACGTTTGAACTATTTCCCGTTTTAGATACCCGGCTCAAGCTCCCCCAATGATGAACGGGACTGGCCTAGGCGTGAACATGATCCCCGTACGTATGTTCCTTTTCGTGAGACGGGAACAGAATACTGAAGAGCTTCCCAGCAGGCCAGTTACTTTTGATTCATGACGACATGATATATTGTCCACTAAAATGTATCGTAATGCATGCTGTTCGATTTGCTATAATGGACATTTTCTTTCTTCAACATCATGGTGGTGGAAAGAATGTGTGTTAAGAAATACATATTGAACAAAGACAAACGACATGCATCCGCAAAAAGCGACCAGGACATCGCCTCGTACGGAAGTTAAAAGCAATTAAGTAGCAGAATCCCTACGATGCATAGCTTGCTGTCAACCAGAGTGCAAAACGAACGTGTATGAACTTGAATGATCAAGGGTCAATGTCAATGTCACATCACTGTACAACCACCTCCTGGCCCCTTGGCCCGTGTACTCAGTGATACGCGTGCAGCTTCATAGAAAACCTCTGAGACCCCCCGGTTATGTTTTGAGCTGCATTCTAAACGCAATGGTCAGTTCGGGACTGTATGACGAGACGGGTGAAGCCAAGTTCAAACACCGTACCCAGGTATCGTGATGCTCTTATTCGTCGTGCGACAGCGAGACCCTCTTCATATTGTACCGAATGCGTTCCATAACGCGCAAGTCGTTCTCGAACGCCCCGATCATCTCGAAGGTCACACTTGAGTGCTGCATTTTGCTTAGTCAGTTGGTTTTTTTCATATCCGTATCTCTCAAGTCCAAGAGGGACTGACCAACGAGGACGAGCTATGGAGAGGATGTTTCAGTTCATATCCCAACCAAGATGAAACGCCAGAGGGGGGGCTCGAATATACCTTGACTCCCGGACAGAACTCGAGAATCTCGTCTATCCACTGTGGGCATTGTTTCAAAACGAATGTACGTGCGAGTACGAAAAGAGAAAAAGAAGTGGAAAGGCAAGAATTTACTTTTGTTTCCACGTTCTCGAGCGATGTTGGATTGTCTACCTGCGATGGACCCGAGAATCAAAAACGTCCCGCCTCTTTCCGCTCTACAAACGAACTGTGGGAGAGACTCACGGAGAAACATATCATGACGACGTGCGTTTCTGCATAACTCAGTGACCTCAGCCGATCAAACTCCTCCTGTCCTATGGGATTCCTTGAAACGTCAGAAAGTTATAGACGCAAGACTTCGTGGAGAAGCCCATCGGATCACTGACCGGCCGTGTCCCACAGGCTTAGTTCCACGATCTGGTCGTCGACGTAGATGTCATGAACGTAGTTCTCGAACACGGTAGGTTCACTGTACGATATATTAAGCCTGGAATGTGAAGATGTCCCGTGGGTGGATCCATCCCGCACTCACTATACTTGGGTAAAGAAGCCCCTGGTGAAAACGTTGAGTAGCGACGTTTTGCCTATGAATGAGCCCGTGCTGAGCTGTCAGGAAGACGAGTGAGGCATGGGTGCATACCGCAAGCACCGTCTCCACAGACAACCACCTTCCTTTGTATCTGGAAACATGTGGACACAGTGAGCGCGGTGCCTGTATGCCACGTAGGGATTGGTCTTACAGGACGGCGTCCAAAGCCAGCCTTCGAAGAAGAGCCACAGATCGCCATGAGGAAAGGACAACGATGAGCAGTATGCACGAGGCGCGTATTGTCTGTCATGTCATGCACTTTATTTAGTCTTGTTTGTCGACACACAAGGGAGGACAAGAAAAGAGCATCAAGAAAAAAGCTAAGGTACAGTATTGGGGACAGTCTGTCCGAGAGGAGGAGTCTGAAGAATAGTTAGATATACAACAGCCATTGACATATGCCATCTCGACCACAACCCTTCCCCACTCCAAACATGAACACGTTTAACTATAGCACATCGAGAGTCATCACAGGTGGCAAGACTGAGTCCGGAACAACAGCATAACAGACATTAGTTATGGCCCAGACCCAAACCGCTGGAATTAACGAAATCTTGCCAGGTGTTTTGTATCGTGTTCGCTTCTGGGGACTCGCGTCGGGTTGTAGACATGTGGCCGTTCATTTGAGGATAACCGTTCTCGGGGACCATCCCGTAGTCGTAAACAGGGAAGTAATTAGGGAACTGCCCGGGTACCAACTCCATGGGCTGTATCTGTGCCGGGCAATCACCATATCCAGACGGTTCGTATTGTTCTCTTATGGGAGTGTTGAAAGCGGAGGCATCGGTATACGTTGACCCGTTGGTATGAGAGCCGGCGGTGTGACCAAACGTTTTTAGGTAGTCCACGACGTTGGGATGGACGTGGCTGCTCCCAGATGCCAGCGGCAGTGGTACTATCGGATTCAATGATGTGGGCGAGCGATCGATGACCGTGGGCGATGACTGCGGTGATAGTGAGTCTTTCTTGGCTACAAGCCGCGTCCTCCCACCAAGCGTCGAGAGCTCGTCGTTTTCCTCGAATGGCGATCCCGGTTCAGAATGGCTCGACAACTGCCGTGACAGGGGCGAAATTTTGCCCCTTCGAAACTCGTTCAAGCTGATGTGCGCCTTCTTTTGCAGCGTAATCATGATATCCTGAGGGCTGAGTGAGCAGGCAAGTGACGTGTAGCAGAGGGCACAGCTTTACCAATACAGGTTGAGCACGAAATCCTCGTGCCGCCTTGGAGAAAAGTTCGCAGGCGGAGTCCAACTGCACGAGCGCAGAGGGTGCCAAACTCATCGACGGACATCGGGTGACAACGGAACCTAGCACGATCTGCGATTCGTATCACAAAAGTGATCTTGTCAGCACCTCTCCTATCGCGGAACTTAACAACACCCATCAGGCGTACGTACCGCACATGAAAACATATGGGTCCACAAGAACCATATTCGTTCACTGAGCTCCTTGAGTTGTGTATGAAGGTTCCGCATCAATGCTATGAGTGACCCCGCACTGCGGTAGGCAGCGATAACCGAAGTCCCATACGGACTACCAAGCGGATCCTTGGGGTGATCGGTGACCGCACGGGCGAAGAAACTCCGGTGGAGATAGAGGAGATCTGATTTAAGCAGTGTCAGCAGCGGCCTCTTGCTACGAGTACCT
>JBBPRD010000652.1:0-11138 GCA_038092855.1 Boletus piedmontensis | reverse complement strand
GAATGAAGTATTGTTGTCGACCTGCCAGCCTCCAGGGATGTACCAGTATTACGGAAGTTGCCTGATTCCGCATTGCGCGTTGAGGTCCGCGCCTGAGCTCGTACCTGTCCTCCGAGCCAACCGTCTTCTCTTTTTATCTACATTTTGGGCCTCGAGATCCTCGACTCGGAGCTCGCTCGCCACGGTTCCTATGGGTCCACTACGGCTCATTAACATGTCATGGTCCCGATATGTATGCACGCTCAATCGACCGCCGTTAGTAAGAACGGTGTTCAATGTAGCACCGGGCCCTATAAAGCTCGAGTCACGGACAGGATCTTGGCTGTGTCAAACACATCTGGTTAACACCGGAAAAGCTTCCTACTCGAGTATCCGACCTCATATCTTACATGGGGGTGGTTTCCGTGGCTGAATATGTTCAGGGTGCAACCGTTGTCTATGTCACCCAGATTTGTCAAGGTCATTCTCTTCCTGCCTTGACCCCATGCCGCTCATGTGGGCTGTTTCACAGTGGTCAGCGCCACCGTTGTTTTGTATGATCATGGTAAGCATTCGCTCAGCTCGTGACCCCGGGCGCGTCATTGATCAGGTATTCAGCCCTCACCCTCGACCGCGAGGTAAGCAGCGGTACTCGCTTGCTGACGCATGTGGACTGGCGATCCCACAATTAGGTCAGTTATGTGTGGGTAAGCATACAGGGTTGGTAGTCCTGTCGATATCGTGCAAACGTGGCTTGTGGTAGAACCGCCCCTTTTCTTTTGGAAGTATCAGCTATCTACTCGTATGTCAAGCCACCGAGCATTTCTGACCTTGGTGAGAACTATATATCATCCTCCAGATGCGCTATATCGGTGATGCGCTCTCCATGTGAGCTTGTAAGCTACTCGTGTTTCGTGATATTACTAAATACGACGGCTCTAGCTGGAATATCATTGGTAGGGGATGTTTACCCCTTTTGCCAGACTGCGTGTCCTGATCTTTTTATAGCTCCCCTTGGATGGGTAGGCCCAACTCAACAAGTATGTGACTCTTCCGAGTCGACATTCGCTTTCATTTTCATGACTGATGACATGATAGTAGTGGGTTTCTTTTCTATCCTCGCCCGGGACGAATTAACGGACGCTTCAAAATGAACAACCCTCCACAGCTGTAGGTAAATACAAATTATGTTGTCCTTTCTTTCCACCTCATTTATCCAAGGCGAAGTCTACTTCTTTGTCCAATCTTGGCTCTTTATTTTTGTGTTGTTCATGATCCAGCGTGAGTCCGCTACCCTTTGCTCCTCCCGGTTATCGCCAATCCCCTTTAAGTGATGCTTCAAGTTCGGTTATATGCGTTATACCAACAATCAAAGATCATCCTTGCCCTCATGATTACCTGTTACGTGTGTGAGATTGCAGCCATTTCGACCCTTCTGGGTTTGGTCGACGCAGATGCACGAAGTACGTCTGCGCGTTTTCCCTCAGTCTTCAACCCTCTTCCTATCCAGTCACGCTCACGAGTCCATTGTCTGCTTGTTCGGAAACAATAGTCACGAACGAGATTCTGACGGGGTTATACGTCTGTGCCGACCTACAAGCTCCATCGTTTAACCAATTGTACATGTTTTGATTGCCCGTGATCGTATACGATGGTATGCTTTGTCTACTCGCGCTGCGGCATGGCATCACCAAGTGGCTGTCGGGATACCGCGCTAATCGGGTGGATGGGGTGGATGTCGCAGACGCCCTTGTCAAGGGTAACGTGAGCTACTTCCTCTGGTACGCACGTCCACGTCCACGTCCACTATAACCTGCACAATGACATGACATGTTCTCACTTTTTTTTTCATGATAGCTTATTAGTGGCATGCATTGCCAACGTCAGCTTCAAACAAGTTCTTGGGGTATGTAATCCGCTCCTATCTTCTCACATGACACTCACATGATGGCTTGCGCTAGCTTCAATGGCAGGACGTCAGCGTATCCGAAGCCTACCCAACGGCAATGGAAGTGGTGGTTGGATGTCGACTGATTCTCAATCTCCGGTTATCGCTTGTACAGGATTTGGAGGTAGAAGATCCGTCATACGACTTGCCAAGGCTTGCAGTTACTCCCCCTTCGACCACGCTTTCAGCTTAGGCTTATGTTAGATGCCTTACAAGCATGATACTGCTACATATTTTGCACGAGTTGATTCTCTATCCATGGTTGTCCCTTGTACCAGACGTAGAGGAGGAAGATCATCATGTCCGAGTCCGGGTCGCCCCCCTCCTTAAGTTCAAACACAACGCCCCTGGATTTAAGTTGTCACATATAAAAGCTATATTAGACCTCTGATCTCTCCCTGTCATGGTGCTCTAAACGCTGTCAGCAATCTTGGATGTGCCAGTGACCAGTAAATATTACATAAATACTCGCCAACTCTAACTCCCGTTCAATATCCCTTCCAGTACCCAGTTCGCTCAGATTTACAGATTTACTTCAACTTGTTCCGGCCCCTCTCAAGTAAGTATTACCATCGCATACGCAGCCCGGATATTTGGTTTACGTGGTGCTTAAAGCCATCCTCAGGGCTAGGACAATTGACCTTCCACCTTCCCTTCGCTTATATCGAAATCTACTCACGAAGCAAAAGAAAAAAACATGTTGTAACCGTGTAAGTAGGACGGGAACGTTTTGCAGTGACGAAGACGTAGGGAAAACCACCGATCAATCGATCACGGTTCGTGGGGAGAAAAGTACACATTGTGAGCGGCGGTGCCTTGCTGAGGACCCACGAGGGGCACTGAAGATTGCCAAATGACGGGCATGGCGATTCCGTTTGGCAACAGTACCCTATCGAAAGCGCCGCATAGAAAAGAAGTCTTAAAGCTACAGTCTGTTGGATGCTGGGAAGACCGAAGGATCCCCAATGGCCAGGACATTGAGTTGTCACCTTGATTCAGAACGCACTGGCCAGCATGTCTGAAGGAAATGATTGCCCCGAACGCACACCGCGAATGCTTGTGTCGACAACAACCACACGCACAGGAAGGCAGGTCTCCTCGAACTTCACCTCGTGGACTCGATTGGTAATACATTTCGTTTCCAAACGACCATGAACCCCAAAATGTGTAATCATCCATCTGCAGAAACCCGTCCTTCAGCATCTCAAACAACACCACGAAAGAAAGGACACCCACAATACAGTGCTATAAACTTGGGGCTCCCACTACCTGTGCAGATCGGGTTTCTTTTCAATCAGGAACGACCCACCGGACTACTTTTCCAGACGAATCTCCAACCCACAGTGTCTCACTGAACGGGACAGGTGCACACAACTCAGCTAAAAACACAGGAAAGAAGGAAATACACGACTCACCCGATGAAGTTGAGGGACGTGACAGATGCAGGGGCATCCTTCTCAGCTTCCAAGTCACGAACCTTCAGGAAGCCCCATTGGGCCCGAGCACCCTTGGGGGTGTCTTTCGCGTTCCAGGTATAGAGCGCGACGGAACCATCTGCATGACCGGTTGCAAGGATGCCCAGGTGAGAGTAATCGCGCTCGTGAAAGGCAATCGACGTCACACAAGGTAATTGTGTGCGAGGCACTTTCGTCGTCAGGTCCAATTTCGCAATTGGCCGCGCGTTGACGGTATGCAACCATAATGAGTGGGTAGAACATGTCGCAATGTAACCCTGGTTTCAAATGAGATGGGCGAACCATGTCGCTGTCCAAACGTACCGTGGATTCGTTGATCGCGACGAGATGCACGGCTGCCTCTTCGATCGAACAATCTCCACCAGCATGCCAGATCGATCGGACGTATAGACCCCTGTTGAGATCCCACAGAATAGCACTCCCATCCAAGCTGCCACTGATCACTACAGACCAAGCCCTGGACACATTAAGACAGGCGATAGGAGCGCTATGTTTGCGCAGGAGATGAACGAGCGTCAGCGAGGACTCTTGTCCCTTGCGGGTCCTGGCCGTTGTCGAACCCACGAATGGCGACATTGACGGAGGCGCGTGAGACAGGTGCCAAATGCGTACCAACGAATCATTCGATCCAGTCACGAGGGTATCTTGGTCCGCAAATGCAGCGCAAGTAGGGGAAGTAGCCTCGATCGTTTGCACAACCTGAAGACGGAACACCGTCCATCATCGTCGAACATGAGAGAGTATGTAACGTTTACCATGCCGTGATGAAGCATCCGGAGGGTACCATCTTTTCCCCATTGTACCTGTTCGTCGGATCGTGATGGGGGAGAGAGCAGACCTTCGAGCATGGGGGTCATCTTGCCACTGCCATCCTTTACTACACATGCTACAGGTCCATCAAGTACCACTATGAAGCTGTGAGTATATGATCATGCAACGAGCCCAATCCTTCACCTTACCTTTCAGTGGTCGAGGGTCTCTGACCAACGCTAAAGCATCCTCGGGTACTCCTCGAGAGGCTTGCGCTGGGAGGCTGAGGATACCTTGTAAATTTCTCGGCGGATGAGGCGAGGAAAAAAGCCTTCGCGGCGTCTGTCCAACTATCCATGGCGTGTAAGCCCCACATGTAAATACAAAACACGGAGTCGATGTAATCACAGTTGTGGATAATTCCAATCGTCGCTTCTCGTTCGAGAGGGTCTGTGATCTTGTCCAGGTCTGTGATATAGCTGAGGTGGCTATCGCTGAAGCTTTGGAACTGGCTCACCTATCGCGCCCTCGTAGCTGAGCGGATGAAACACGTTTAAAGAATCGACGTCACGTTGCTTGCATCCCCATATAAGATCGATCCACCCTGGGAGATTCTCGCTCACGTAGCGACTCTCCAGGGCCTTCAGAGGGACAGATGTAAGCAACACGAAAGAAAGTATACGAACGAACATGATACGTGGCACTCACTTGACGATGCATGTGCACGAACAAGAGAGCATCTCCTTTGGCCCACGGGGGTAACTTCACATTATGAATCTTCTCACCCGTGGTCGTCGAAGAACCAAAGTCAAGATTGGACAGGTTCTCGAGAAATCTAGCAGGTGTATAAGACAAGTAATCGCGCTCTGCTCGGTATAACCTTACTCTGGACATGTAAAGAACTCGGGGATGAGCTCTCGAACGTCCCCTCGAACGTCTTGTGAGGCAGACAGATACGCCCTTCCGACGTCACTACGCTCGGCAATTAGCGGCGCATACAAGATGAACTCAATCAGCATACATGAACAATCTGTCCGGAAGATCCCAATCCCCACCCTAGGAGAATAAATGATTTTGGCAGGCCCGGCCTCAGCCACAGCGACGTACCTGTAGGGTCTTGAACATGCTCGTATAGGGCGCCATGCGAATCAAAAAGTGGCAAACGATCATAGACCTGTCGTCAACCATCTGTCACTCACCAAGAACAAAGCCATCATGAAAATAAAGCCGTACGAGCTAAAATGAGTACCGTAGTGAAACGACTTCTCCCCAACGCTTTCCAAGTTTTCATACCGACTCCGAGCGATCTCACAACGCTCTGGTGTCAGAGCCCCCATTGGCTTCGACAGACTACGCAAACCGAATCATGTTAGCAGTAGGGACAGGGGGTATGCAAGACGACCTACTCCCGGAATGAATCAGGCGATGATAAGTCTAGGATGTCCGAGGTGTAGTCCTTCAAGACCCAGGCTTTCAGGTAGCAGTCAGGCTAATGCAAGCATATATCAGCGAGGAAACATACGGAAGACTGGATACTGTGTCGCATCGCTCGGCGTGCGTCCCGAAAGCTGGTTCAGGATACTCAAGTACGTGTACTACGAACCATCAAGTCAGGCATGGACCGCAAACGACAGGCCCGGTCCACCTACATTGCTGATCTCTCTGTCCTGCCATTGTCGTTGGGCTGTCGCCAACGCCTTTTCGTGAGCAGTTAGTGCCGCTCTTCCTCTTCCCTTTGGCATCGCTATGCTCATCTCTCGTAATACTAGCCCCAGCGTCGAGACGTGCTCGTGGGTCGAATGTCGCGCGATGATGATTTGTAGCCTCTGTGAAACGTCATGACGATGGGCACCGTCCATATAGACGGCCAGCAACGTTCGACTGTCCTTGAAGAAAATTTCCAGACTGATCTCCATTGAGCCGACATCTAATAAGAACCACAGGAATCACACTCACGCGACATCTCTAAACAGAAACGACTTGTTTGAAAACCCTGCAATCTGTTCGAGTGGCCTGTTCCCTTATAAGCATGACGCGCACGGGCGCAAAGGATCTCGCAACTCCAAACTCACCAGCGTCGTGCCCTCTGGGGACTTCCCAAATGAGGCGTACTCCCGGTAACGAAAAACATCCCTTTTGGCGCATCGACAGCATCAATCAGCTCGCCTACGTCGTTTTCGATCAATCCATCCAGCATGTAGATGTGTGTATGTCCAAAAATGAGTAATCCGGCTGGGAAGCAAAGTCAAGAGGCGGATTCACGAGAGAAGTGGTATGCGTACGATAGGAATCCACTCCCGATACTCGGCATATCGTGCCAACGGCCTCGATAACGTCCCCTGGTTCTAGTTCATGCCTAACCCTACGGTGTTTGTCTTCCGCGATCTCGTCCGTCAGTGTATTACCGTTTTCATCCGAGAACGCTTCCGTGTCATCCTTGATCGAGCCATCCGTCTGCAAGGTGGACGAGACTTCAGTATCTCTGTCTTCAATCGTCGTGCTATTGGTCACTATATGATGCACCACACCAGGTGACTCGGCGAACGATTCCAACTTGTTCCTGGGCAAGCACTGTTAAGCGAAAACCATAGGAAACTGAGGAGCACACCCCACCGCGTCCGATGTGGGCCTTCCGTCTCGTCCAGTCTCCAAGTCCTTTCAGGTCCAAGATGAGACCACACATCGCGTTCCGAACATCCTCCGAGAACACCTTCGCTAATTGTTGCGATACGCCGACGGCGCTCACGCCTGTGATCCATGATAAATCCCACAACGCATTAGACAGGTCATGTCTTACATGTCAATAAACGTCTTCCGATACCGTTCGCGCTCAGATGCAACGATCGTATTCCTCCACTCCTCCAAACGACTGGTGCTCTTGCGCAGTGCCTCTTCTTGGACGGATGCAAGCCTGGTTGGCGAGGGCGTGACTACAGCTCTCGTCGGCTGGGATCCAGGCTTGGTGATATCCAATATCTAGATGGCCAACCGCGTCAGACAGGTCCCGAACCGAACTTATCGCTGTCCATTACCTGCTGCTTCTGGGCGGATGATACGTAATTTCCCATCGCTACCAATAACCCAAGGTGAGTCAGTTTGGTGGATACTGTTGGATCGGCGTTCCCAGGTGGAGACAAGAGACATTCAATAAATATCTCTGCCGAGGTCTGCGATCTGAATAGTTGACGAAGCGACGAATATGAACCGTGAAGATCGATCAGGTCGTCAAGAATTCGCTCCACGACGAGTTTCGATGGTCCTGCGTCGAAATGATGTCAACGATTCTCACCAACGCGGGGGAATAAAAGGCCAAACCCTGAATTTCGGTGTCCGAATATACCAACAACCCTTGGCGAAGTGCAAGCAACATGACAGCAAGCATCTGGGGGCACTTGACGGCCTTCGAGACGGTCCCATCATCTCGTGCTCGCTGTAACAGTAAATCGAGGGCAGCCTCATGGATGGCATCGTTCCAGATGGGCGGCAACACCTTCCTTAACGTAAGCCAACCACTTGCAAGCTCAAATTTCTTGCCAAAGGAAGAGGAGGTGCTAAAGCTGATCCCAATGATCGCAAGAATTTGACAAACAAGAGCGGGAGACGGCTCAGATCCAAGCCACAGCAACGCAATGCGTGCGACTGGTAGGACTTCTGCAAATTTCATGTATATGGTCGGGATTCGGAGGAGTGATATGACCGCATCCAGGACAAGTCGCGCTTTCTCGTTGTTGCTGCTACCGCCAGTCAAGGAGGCTCGCAGCGAAGGCAGTGGAACAGGATCTAGAAAGTCACCACAACGATCGTGCCTCGGTCCACACAAACAAACCTATGGAACATACCAGAGTTAACGTTCGCCGATATATACGACGCAACAGGTTTGATAGCATCGTTGGCCGAGAAATAGGCTTGCACAACGACGCTCAGTGCATTAACGATGTGAGAGACCGCCTCCGGAGGGTACCATGACGTTTGCATAGCAAACAACAACCTTCGCACAAGGTTAAACTTGGAGAAGCGAACCTTTGCATTGAATTTTCGGTGACGGCTAGCACGCAAGAGAAATGCGAAGTGTTCAAGATGTGCTCGCTGAATTCCGGCGGTCGTCATCGACCAAAGTTCAAAGTCGAGGGCAATAGCAACGTATGCAATTGTGTTCGTGATAGTGGAGTCGCTTGAATAGCCAGCCATGAGCGATGCGGCAAAGGTAAACACGAAGCGTCTCGTACTCTGGAGACCGAAAATCGAGACCAAGAAACTCGAATAGGATCTCAAAGGTCGTCATGTTGATGAGGCGACTTTTTTGGTAGAGGATACTGGCAAGAACGTCGTAACCAGCTGTAGCCATCAGCAACGAACATGAACATAGACCATTGTTCTTACCGATTCGTTCCATGTCCTCCGAATTTTGCCAACAATTACGAAGACTATCACATAGGATGGCGATTGTCCGAGACAACTCGTGCGATGTCTTTTACTGTTTAATAGGATGTGCAACAAACGACGCGCGGCAGCGCTCACCTGCGCAAGAGATACCAGACAAAGCACCAGTTGAACACCGCCTAAACTCCCCAGCGCAAGATCTAATGGTCGACACGGAATAGCAATGAGAGGTCCAAAGCTAACAATACTGCTCGCGTCTTGTTTCTTCAAGCGAGGGTGGGTGTCTAATGGTGGAAAGTCAGCAATATCCTTGGCGACGATCTTACACAGAATCGAAGCCTCGTTAATCAGAGCGCCATCTCGAATGATTTTTTTAAGAGACGTTTCTCCAGATATTGATCCAGAGCCAACCATGTGCATGTTCAATGAGGTGGACGCATCGTACGTGAGGAAGCGAACTAGAGCCCTGTCCTGGAAGTTTCCTTCATATCTGGGCCCCAGGTGATGGATAAGTCTAGGGAGTTCATCGTCTGATTCCGATTAGTGACGAAGGGACACGAACACGAGAAGAAAGTCACCTAGTGGTGTAGAAAGAAGGTATGCTGAGACCATACACCAACTAGAGGCCCTATCTGGTCTTTTATCACCCAAGGTAAACTCTCCAACACAGTTCTCGTGGATAGTGGGATAGGCCCAGTCGATCGTCTCCTTGAGAACACCATCTACGAACACGCCTAAAAAATGTTAGATCGGAGCCAATCCGCGACGCGGCCGAACGTACGAACGGCAGCTGGATACGCTCGATGCGAGTGGTAAACGAGAGTAATATGAGTCCAGCGCGAGGTCTCTATTCGTGTCTTGGACAGAATCGCAAACCCCGGGCGAGAATTGGTTCGTAGCGCAAGGGAACCGTTGTTTCCTATGCTCAATTCTATGGCGCAACGCGGGCCGAAAAATATGCTGAATATTTTGTGTGCGACGGAGGGCATTCTTTCGAACCACGCCCATAGCTATGAAAACGAGATGTAGCCTACGACCCAAGGGAAAATAAGTCTGCCGACGACACTCACCATGAACGTCAAACCAGAAGTTGGAAGTGTATTCCAGCCACCAAGCGGCATCGTCACGGCAGACATATCCTGGAAGGAAACGTGAGGCGGCCATTTCGATCTCAATCCGGTGCGAATGAGGTCGATCATCTCTGTATCCAACGATTTGCCCTCCTTCACTGCGCACTGGAATAATCTTTGGGCGTCTCGAGTGGAAGCACCCATCTCGAATAGCCGCTTGATGATCTTGCACTGCAGCCGACGTTCCGCAGCATGCGAACTCAGTTCATCTACTGTAGAAGAAGAGATGAAACTAGAGAATATGGGAGTCAGTATACCCAACATGCTCAAGACGGCAAGGTTGCGATGGGACGAGTGAGTCAGGTGCTCCAAGATCTTATACACTATGAGTCGAAGGGAAGGCTTGGTTGCGAGAGATGCGAATACAAGTTCCCAGACGATCTTAAAGACACGAGGTAAATGGATGGTACCCAGAGACGGCGCAAATTCCAAGAAATGGATGTCTAGTGCGTGGAGGTTGTGACAAGATGCTTGCAACGTCACGAACAGGTCGACGACAGCGAAATCGTGGACAGAAAGGGAAAGAAGACACCCAAGGGTCTTCTCGAAGGTGACAGGATGTTTGACGAGCGCGTCGCAGGCGTCAGACAAAGCCGCATAGCCGACATACTCCTGCACTTGGGTCGTAAGGCGCAGCGCAATAAAAGGTAGACCCGATGACTAACCTCGAAGAAGGTCAAATTGATCGAGTGCCGATCCAGAGCCTTCGAGGTGAGCATAAACGCAAGCTCCATACAGTCGAATACCTGTTGGGTTGTCTGAGGAGTGGACAATACAGATGACGTGGCTGGTAGTGTCGATAAGACATGCATCAAAACAAGAAATCCGTCTGCTTCGCGAAATGCGTCCAATGCCTCAGAGTGCTCTCTAATGATGGACTGAACGGAGTGCAAAATCTGACAAACATGGTCTGTGAATGCGAAGGCGACCCAATTATGCAATATTAAAGTGTTTTACCGTGATCCTTGAGTGGGTATCTTCCGCCAACTTTATTTCCTCCACCAGAGATTTGACCTGGCTTGCGAGAGTGCCTCCTTCAGTGGTCGCGACTGGTGAGCTGGACTGAGCATCGTCATTGAATGCGGTCTGGTGTGCGTGATCCTGAAGATTCCGAAGAGGTGCTAGAAGTGACCTCAGCATTTTGCGGGAATGCTTCGGAAGGTCAATCTCTCAGCAAACGTTCATTACACCGTACTGGAGGGTAACTGGTAAGTTGGTGCTTGGCGTAGGGCGTGTTGGAGACGCGACCGAACCGTTCGGATGGCGACTTCCTTTTTTAATTTACCCCTATCAGGATGGTCGCCTATGGACGTCCATTATTCAAGACCAACGTGACAAGCACGTCCGAGTCTCTCTCGGTGTTTCGCACTGAACCTCGGAAAAAAAATGTGATTGACACTTGACTGCTTTCAGATAATCTATCGCTCCCTCAGACGACACACGCTGGTATCTGGTATTTCCATCACTGCCTCTTCA
>JBBPRD010000651.1:0-11149 GCA_038092855.1 Boletus piedmontensis | reverse complement strand
AGTTTCTTTAGCCCTTATTTATGGAGCACAAGGTTGGAGTGGTTGAAGTGATCAGAGTTTGTCCAGTGAGGGATGAGAGGGAGTTGATGACTATAGTTGATATTCAAACTGAAGTTTGTACACCATAAGTACAGGGCTTTATACACGGAGTTGGAGGTGTATTAATAATCAGAATGTATCCGGTAAAGCTGGAAGCTGGAGCTATGCTCCTAAGTGAAGCATAGGATCAGAGAAGTTTAAGGAGTGGGACTAACACATAAAGAGAAACAAGGAGGAACATAACTAAAATGGAGAGAGAACTAAGTATGAGCAAGTCTGGGAGTCCAGAAGTGTGTTTGGGTTGAGATGAGTCTAGAGTTTGTATTATCTACATGGAGTTGGGGTCAGAAGTATTGGAGGTGACTCAGTAGATTTCTGGGATATGACAGAACATATCTTTCATTGAGATAACCTTGCTCAAAAGTATTTCAAGCAAAAGCCTTTTTATGCTCATGGATGATCCAATGAACGAGCTTGACTTTCTCTGGCCATAGCCAGTTGGTAGGATCTAGATCTAACTTGTCAGCATGTTCCTGGGTAAAGTGTACACTAGGAATAAAGTCTGGAGGGTGTATAGATAAGGGTTTAAGTCCAGATAAAGAATCTTCCAGAAGAGATTGGACAATCTGGAACTCTTTGTTGAGTGGACTGATGACAGGATGAACCTTCTTCATAACCAGCTTGTAGGCCAGTGCATGTGAAGAGGTATTATAAAAATAAACACAAGTAAGCACTATAAGAGCATCCAGATTGAGAATGGATTGCATAGAAGATAAAAATGGATAGTCCAATAACAGGGGAATGGGTCTGACAGATAAAGGTGATGGATGAAGATACAAAGATGAAATGAACAAAGAACAACACAGGTGGGAACAAAGATATAACAATGATGAAGATGAAACAGATGCAAGAGAACAACATCCAAATTCTCCCCAATCAAGATATGGATCATCAAAGTTTAAAAACCCATCTTGATAACAGATTGATGACTATTGCACTGCTTCTCCTCTTGACAGTGCAGATAGCCTTCAGACCAAGAATGGGTTGGAATTGTGTATTGCTTCCCTAAATTGGGATTGCACAACATAACTGTCTGTGATCTGTCTGGGAAATCATTAGTGATCACACTCATGAGACAATGCAATAGTCATCCAAGAAGTAAGTCAAAGCTAGTGTAGATAAGAATCTGCATCTGCACCATAACTTCCCCTGCACCTAAGTCTAGGGCAAGGTTCTCGAGAATGCCAATAGTGTTACAACTCCCTTTTTCTTCATCACAATGACCATTAACTCTTCTTTACTTACCTCATATATTGGTCTTGGCCTATGGAAACCCTTATCTCTACAAGGTCATGCAATCGAACACTCCTGTGACCCATTTATTTCCTCTTCTTTTGTCATCCTTGTTCCATACTATTCTTTCATGTTCCATGCCCATATGGTGATTAAGCATTCTCTTTGGTTCTATTACCTTCCATTGCTTAGTCATCTTCATATTTCTTTACGTATATAAACCCGTCAGTAGGCTACTGTGTTCCTCATGTTAGACCTACTCAATCTAACCTCATTGTCTCTTCCCTTTCTGCAAGTCTTCATTCTACTCTAGAGTGAATGCTGCCCTTGACCACTGCAGGCCCCCTTACCATTTGGCCATACCTTTGTCAAGTATTATCTCAAACCTTTGACCCTATGGGTACATCTTCTCGTCCAGATTTACCTGGAACCCTTGACCCTACATATGGGTATACCTTGCCCCTTGCCCTTGACCATTTGAGTCTACATTTGTCCTTATCTAGGCCAAGCATAACAAAAGGTCTAACGTGATCTAAGAAGCTATCATCAGAATAGTCTTCCATCATATCATTCTCACAGTACCCTGCTTGGTGGCATGCCTTTCATGAGAGTGCCAACAATGAAGAGCTCTCCAACCTTGACCAAACTCCTGAACAGCAGGATGAATCACCTGAGTCTGACCCCAATCTCACTGTCAACCTAGACCCTGAATTCCATGTACCAGATTCAATCCTTGACCTATCCCATGATCTCTTTGCTGCCCTTTGACTTCCATGAACTCCAACCCCTCTGTCTCTAACCCCTGTTAACACCCAACCTCCTGTATTCCCAATCAATCCACCACCAAGTTCGTCATATCTCCCTCCACCACCTCTTTTACTATCTTCATTCCCCACCATGTCCCACACTAAGCCAACTGAACTTTGCATTACTGTACCCGAGCACTACAATGGATCACCTACTACTGCCTCAAACTTGATCAACTTAGTCCAGTTATATCTCCATATAAACCAAGATGTCTATAACAACGATAGCAAAAGGATAGTCTTCACCCTATCATATATGACCAAAGGGACTGCAGTGGATTGGGCCACTACCTTTTATATCAAAGCTATTTCTGGTACTCATGTATCCCTTGGAACTTTCCCTGACTTTGTTACTGCCTTTGAAAAGGCATTCAAAACCACTGATACCATCACCAATGCCATAGCCTGGCTCTCTACTATAGAAGTCTCTAAGAAGAAAACGGGCTCCAAGGAGAAGGAGTTGACACTAGAAGCATATACCCTTGAATTCAAAAACAAGGTTGCCCTCTCTCAGATTACCAACAAAAATGTTCTTATTGGGTACTACTTTGCTGGACTTCCCACTAGGCTTATGCATTGAATCATCACTATGGACAAGAAACTCTCTACCATGACAGAGTGGTATGAGAAGGCCACATACTTCAATACCCAATGGGAACATGCCCACAAAATTGAAAAATGCCAGGCCAATCACAGAATATACCATCATTTTACCCCCACCAAGCCAAAAGAAACCCCACACAATCCAAACGCCATGGACATTGACACTGTTTGAGTAGGGAAGCTTACCCCAGAAGAATGCAAGCATTGCATTGAAAAGAAGCTTTTTTTCCACTGCCAGAACCCAGGACATCTCAGTATAGCTTGTCCCCATTTCACCTCGTCCTAGAAAAAACCAATCAACAAACGAATCCAGAAGGTGACCAAAGGCAAGGAGATTCCTAACCTGTTGGCCATAGAGGACAATGAGGAGGATGAAAATGCTATCTATGCCTTGGATTTTTAAACAGGGGAACTCTCTCAACGCAAGTTTCCCCTTCTATTCCCATTGACAATGTAACTGTATGCTCCACAAAATCTATAAATATCCCCATGCAATTGATTGTACCATCACATTCAATGAAAGTCGTCAACACTACCGCCCTAGTTGACAGTGGAGCTCAAATCTGCTGTATAGACTGGGAATTCACCAAACACCATTATCTCTCCCTTGATAAACTTGACCAACCCTTCTTTGCTTGAAACACTGATGCATCTCAAAATGCTAACAGAAAAGTCACCTACTCATGCAAACTCTTCATCTCTGTAAAAGGATTTTGTCACTCAGTAACTTTCTATGTTCTTACCTGCAGAAACAAGAATGTCATCCTTGGACTCCCATGGCTGAAGAAAGCCAATCCAGCTATTGACTGGACTTTGGAAACTCTAACTATCCAGAATCCACAGACAAATCCAAGGTTCTCTACACTACCTATCTCCAGGACCTTAAACATCATGATACCCACTACCCAGTAAACTCTTCCCCACTCCCTTTCCCTAAACATCACCATGTGAATTCAGTCACTGATCACCACTTACACTCATATCTCCATCACAAAGATAAGAACCAGTTTCTCCAATGAGCTCTTTGAAACTGTCACATCTACCATATAACCCACTATGGAAGCTGATTTTCCCCTCTTGGGTCTCCTTATATAGCCAAACTCACCACCACCACTGTTGGTGACCCTAATCTAATAAAGACTAGGTTGTTACCACCAGATACTGACTTAGAGTACAAGAAAGAGTAGGGGAAATCCGACAAGAACTTGACTGAAGTTCTTGCAGTGTTGCATTCAAACTACTTATACTATCTACGATGTGCACACAGACCAACAGGCCGTGAGAGAGTAATTACAGATGTGGGTAAAGTATCAACGGTAATTAAATAAACGTGTAGACAGCGTGACTTCTAAGAAGCATCAGAATGGAAGAGAAGCACACGGAGATGAACGTGGAAAAAGAACCACCAGGGTTTCAGGGTCGACGGAGATTAAATACATGTGTCTGGAGATTACACAGCAGATCCCAGCAGAGCCATTCTGTAGAGAAGGGCGCACAGCTGCCTCATTACTCTAAGTCAGAATGTCACGTGATCTGGTCTCGTGATCCATTACCTTAGGGGTTAATCACATGACAAGTCATGTGATCATGAGAAAAGAAAAGAAAAATAGTGTTCGTAACAGAATACTACTTTAGCCTTTGCGATGTCATTCCTCCTCGCTGCATCCAACTCCGCAACATCATTATTAGCGCATTTCCTCTCTCCATCGTCCTCCCTGACCCCCACTTGTGCAACATCAAATTCGACTCGATCCCCAAAATGGGTCCCATTCCTCCCATCCTGTCTGACTTTGCTTTGGGTGTTAAAAATGCTGATCTCAGGAACGGTCTGGATCAGTACCTCCTAAACCGGGGCACCCCCAATTTCCTTGCTTCACTTAAAGACCACTTGAAGTTGTCCGTGGTCCACGAAAGCACCACTGAAACTTACAATCTCTCCCTCATCAACTCCTTGGTAATGTACATTGGTGTGTCTGTCGGTCGCACAGGCGAAGGCACGCAGTGGGTCATCCGTCTTCGTCCCAAGTGGTCCAGGCGTTGTTGCTTTACAGTACCTAGCTACTAATTTAGATGTTGAAGGTGAGGGTATTCATCTGTTCGCTTTTAGACTACATGTTCATGTGCAACCCTAGGACAACACCACCTCCTGAGCTCCATGGTACTCCACCTGCGATATCCCAACGCCCATACCCACTGGTTCTCCTCTCTCTTGCTCCACCTCTTCGTTGAAGTCAAGGACGATTGGTTCCGTGAGGTGATGACTCGGGTTCTCTTGGAGCGTTTTACCGTCCACTGTTCTCACCCGTGGGGAGCGCTGGTCGCATTTATTGAGCTTCTTAGGAACCAGAAATATGAATTCTGGAGCAAAGAATTCATATGTGTTGCTCCCGAAGTCACCATGCTTCTTGAGAGTGTGAGTGCTCTTGCGTCTGGTCCGATTCGGGGTCGCTGATGTCTTGGCCAGGTCGTGAGGTCCATCTATTAGTCTTAGACTCGCTTTGTCTTTTGTCGCTGCTATCTATCGCACATATCTGTTTCTCTTTGGGTTCTGTTTGCTTCGGCTCCTTTCTTTTCACTCTTTTTCCTTCTTGCCTCGTCTCTTCCTCTGCCTGCAATTCACTGTATTTGTAACAAGTTTCCACCCATTCAAGTGTTGAACAAGGTGTAACACATGAACTTTGATTATATATCGGGCATGCTTTCTCTGCATGCACGCTCCCCAACACATAGTCCGTGGTGGCTACTGTTTCTGCGTTGCTTATCACACTCTGATCCCTTGTGACTATTGGATGCCACATCCCTCTATCGTTTTATATATGAGACCTTGTCTGCTTTGCGCTTCCTGAAATTTTATCTTGTCACGACCCCTACCATACAATGTGCAGACAAATTCTATCTATGTACTTATGGTGTCATATGGGCATCATATTGTTAATCAAGCCATGGCATGTGTTCATTTATGTGGTCATTTTGGAATTAAGATTCTAATTTGATTTTTTATTTCTGAAATGTTTTGATGTGATAAAATAGAGGGCATCTGTGGGATCATTTTACACCAACAATCATGAAATTCCGTGGTCACATCCTTGAGATAAAAATCAAACAAGGTCGTACCAGCATGTTCCATGGAAGACCATTTAGAAAAATAGTAGGGGCTTCATTGAGCTCTCCAATGGATTCAGAGGGCTCAAAAACACTGGGGAAAAGTGTTTCCAGGTCCCAGGTATGTGTCCCTGAATTAATCTCGAGCGATCAAGAAACAGATAGGGAGAGGAGGAGTGGCAGGCATACAGCCTCACAAAAAAATCGTTGGATCTTGGGACTGTTGTCAGTCGATTTGGAAGGCCTAAGAACCCTAGGAAACATCTTTTCAGGTAGCCACCACATCATCATGAATTAATTTGGGGTATAAGGGTGATCCGAGGGTGGGATGGAAGACCGTGATCTAAAAAATTGTGTTGGACTCCAGGACTGTTTCCACTGCATGGAGAGCATAAGGAAACACTGGGAAACATGTTTTGGAGTCACAGGAACACAACTCTGATTTAATATGGGGTCATCTTTAAGGAGGGGGAGAGAAGGGAAAGACATACAGGCTCTAAAAAAATACATTGGATCCTGGCACTGTCTGCAGTGGATCTAAGGTATATAATAACACTGGGAAACATGTTTCTTGGCTGCAGGAACATGATGCTGATTTAATCTGGGGGAAAAAAGATATAGGGAGGTGATGTAGGGTAACAGTACAAGGAAAATTCTGTTGGGTCTCAAGACTGGTTCTGGCAGATTCAGCATGTACAGAATGCCCTAGGAAACCTCTTTGTGGGTAGCTGCCATGTGGCTATGAATTAATACAGGATGGGAGAGATAGAGGGGGCAGGGTAAGGTATAGCACAAGAGAAAATTCTATTGGGTCTCAGAACTGTTTCCAATTGATTTAGAGCATATAAAAACACTGGGAAACAAGGTTTTGGATCACAGTGATACAATGCTGATTTAATCTGGGGTCATCTTTGAGAAGAGGGAGGGAAGGGAGAGACATACAGGCTCTAAAAAAATACATTGAATCCCAGCACTGTTTGCAGTGGATCTAAGGTATATAAATAACACTGGGAAACATGTTCCTTGGCCACAGGAACATGATGCTGATTTAATCTGGGAGAAAAAAGGTATAGGGGGGTGATATAGGGTATAGTATAAACAAAATTCTATTGGGTCTCAAGACTGTTTCTGGCAGATTCAGCATGTACAGAATGCCCTAGGAAACCTCTTTGTGAGTAGCTGTCATGTGGCTATGAATTAATTAATTAATATAGGATGAGAGGGGTGAAGAGGATAGGGTAAGGTATAGTACAAGAAAAAATTCTACTGGGACTTAGGACTGTTTCCAATCAATTTGGAGTATAAGAAAACACTGGAGGACATGTTGCTGGGTCACAAGGATACCATGATATTTTAATCTGGGATCATCTTTGAGCAGGGCAGGGAAAGAAAGTGATGTACAGGTTCCAAAAAGTAATGTTGGGTCCTGGGACTATTCCAAGGGATCTAGAGCATTGAAATAACACTTATGTGGTCATTTTGGAATTAAGATTCTAATTTGATTTTTTATTTCTGAAATGTTTTGATGTGATAAAATAGAGAGCATCTGTGGATCATTTTGCACCAACAATCATGAAAATCCATGGTCACATCCTAACCTGAAAGGCAGCATGGGTAAGGGGCTCAAAGTCTTTAAACATGGGGCAATACCATGCCTATGAAAGCAAATCAGGGGCCAGGTAGTTCTCCTTTTAATGGATATAGACAGTGTATCAGTATGCATTGCAGTACATCTGAGACCACAGGAAATAGTCTATAGTACCAAGATGCCCATCCACTTGAATGTGCAACTTCTCTTTGTCATTGTGAGGTTTGGGAACAAAGATCATGTTTGGCATGGAAATGATGATAGAGCCAAGGTTGTTGCAAGTGATCCCCTTGGCATCCAGGCTGTTGAATGCAGCTGGAGTGACAAGTGAGACTTTTGCACAAACAATGTGGAATAGAACTTATGATTGTTGATATGGGTTTGAGGAGAAAATCTCAAGATGGGTGTGGTCATAGTGGGTAAGGGAAAATGAATAGGGCTAAGAAGATCTGTCATATTGAGAAGCAGTGATTTCAGACAAAGTACTGTACCTGTGTATTTCAACAAAGTGATAGGCAGTAGGAGGAAGAGACAATGCTAAGGGAGTAGTGATGTGCAGTGACAAGATCCTCTTGAAGAATAGACTGGTTGAGGCAGGCAAATAAAGCACTTCAAAGGGTCTTCAACCCCAGTGTCACTTGATGTAAGCTGGCAACAGGGTGACCCTATGGGCACAAAGTCCAGAAGTGTACTCTATGCAACACATAGTCAGACCACAGAGTAGGATTTGAGCAGCACAGAGCCAGCTCAGAGAGAAAGGATCTGTGGGGTATGGATGTGTGGATGCATGTCCAGCATCAGCATGAGGGCTTGAGCAAGAGTGGGCATGGGAAAATCTTCAAGATATAAGGTAAGCTGCCAACATCCATGACTATTAACTAGGGATCTGAGAAGCCTGAGATGTTAGTTTAGAGAATTGGGTGATGGATTATCATAAAGTATATACTTTGATCAGAGATATCTGACAAGATGCTATCCAGAAAGTTATGCTAGATAATCTCTAGCAGTGGATCATGGACCTGGGTATGGTGATTATCACTCAAAGTCTTTTATCTTAGGATAGATTCTTAGTTAGTATGCAATTCAGCTGTATGGTCTAAACACTGTACCTACACAGGTGTAGTTGCTATGATGGCTAGCAAGAGTGTAAGTTAAGTACTATATAGGGTGATCAGTACTGCACAAGTAAAAGATTACTTATGCAGGTGGTACAAGGGAGAACCAGTAGAGCTAGGAAAAATGAAGTGCTTCAAATGCACAGCTCCTCTTAAGGTTCTGTGTATTTCAATGAAATGGTAGGCAATAGAAGGAAGAGGCAATGCTGAGGGAGTGGTAATGCACAGCAACAAGGTTCTCTTAAAGAACAGACTGGTGGAGATAGGCAAATGAAGCACTTCAAAGGGTCTTTAACCCTAGTGCTGCTTGATGTGAGCTAGCAATAGGGCAACCCTAAGGATACAAAGTCCAGAAGTATACTCTGTGCAATACACAGTCAGATCACAGAGTAGGATTTGAGCAGCACAGAGCCAGCTTGAGAAGAAAGGGGATCCATGGGGCATAGATACATGGATATATGTCTGGCATTGGCACAAGGTCTTGAGTGAGAACTGGCCCAGGGCAACCTTCATTGGGCCATAGATTTGAGCAGCACAGAGCCAGCTCAGAGAGGAAGGGAATCCATGGGGCATGGGTACATAGATACATGGGGTGATCTTCATTAGGCTGTTAAGAGTGTGTACTAGAGATTTGGGTGGGGACTCATAGTCATTATCTGATGGAACATAGAGGGTGTGAAGTAGTCTTCATCTGGAGATACTCAAAGGAATGAATGGCTGCTAAGCAAAGTCCTGGCTCTGTCAGCAATAGTGGTACATGGCATAATTGGCTTACCATATTGTGGCTAAATATTGAGTGCTGAGAGAATGTACAGCAAAGAGAAATCCTTCCATGCATATAGCAGCTGATTGAGAGAATGGACTATCTCTTTCCACATTGTTTTTGGCTACTGCACTTGGGCACTTCCCATCATGCTCTGGAGGCCTTTTAGGATTACCTTCTTAATCTCTGAAGCACTGTTGTTACTGAAGACTGCTCCCTATGTAATTATGACCCTCAGTAACCCATCGTGGATGTGGTTGATTGCTTGCCCAGTCTCCTGTTTGCTTAACATGGCTCAGGTGATGGTGTGATGGGCTTGGGGAGAAGGGATAGGTTGCAGAAATGTTGCCCTAGCCTGATCAACTTAATTGGAAGAGTGCATTGACTTAATTGAATAATACTTATATTAATTTCTGTGTTTGGTTCACTGAACTGAAATGATGTGAGAATAGTAGGATTGTTGGCGACCCTAATCAAACAATGACTAGGTCGTTACCACTGATACTGACTTAGAGACAAGTGATAGAGTAGGGGAATCCTGACAAGAACTTGACTGAAGTTCTTGGGGCATTTATTGACACTACTTAATACTGGTACATGATGTGCACAGACCAACATGCCATGTGAACATAACTACCTCTAATGGATAAAGTATCGACAGAAATTAAGTAAACGTGTATACGGTGTGACTTCTAAGAAGATCAAGAATGGAAGAGAAGCACACGGAGATGAACATGGGAATATCTAAATATATACATGGGAAGAAATGGAAGAAGAACCCTCAGAGTCTTCAGGGTTGACAGAGATTAAATACATGTGTCTGGAGATTGCACAGCAGATCCCAGCAGAGCCATTCTGTAGAGAAGGGTGCATGGCAGCCACATTACTCTAAGTCAGAACATCACATGATCCATAACTCATAGTCCATTAAGTGTTATCATCATCACATGACAAGTCATGTGATCATGGAAAATAAAATGAAAAGTACGTATCATAACAAGGATCAGGCAGGATACCAGTGGTGAAGGTCAATGTCTGGGCAAATGTTAATGAAATGTCTTGGTAAGGATCAAAGGGTATAGTATACTGGAAGGGGGAAGATTGTGATGCAAATAGGTCAGAGTCACTGGGATCAACAAAGTACTATTCACTGAATGAATCTGGGTTGACTGATTGGGAGATTGCACTACTTAAGTCAATGGTCTGGTCTCTATGAAAGGCTAGAGCTGAGGCTGGCATCTCAATATTGAGAGGACAAGGCAATGGAGGTCAACAAAGAGCATGAAGCACACATTCATGAATACAACAGGCATGCATTCATGTACAGGGTTAAGGGTTACATAGGCAACAATAAATACCACTTTATTTGAGAAGGGGCACAGATAACCCATCCCTGTTATCTTCATCATCAGAATCTTTATTGTCACCATCTCCCTTGGCATCTTCCTTGGAAAAGACCTTCTCAACCCCATCATTTTCACCTAACCAATGTAAACCCTATAGATCAATCAAATCTTGCAACTGAGCAACATGTGACTTGATAAGGGTCAATGTGACAAGTTCTTCCACATGGGCATTCCTATGATACTGTTGATCACTTTCAAGTTCTGCCAGGCCACATATACTGAGCACTTGATCAAGAATACAGTGACCTCAAAAACCCTTTCCATGTTGGCCACCAATGGAGTGTATGAAGTGTACTGCCAGACAGCGTGGGAATTATGCTTAGCTTTGGTGGAGTTATAAATAGTACATACTCTTGGCTACAAGATCGCTCCCTAGGTCATGTGATTTGGTTCACAGGCTATAGAGATATAGTCAATTCAAAACAGTAATACCA
>JBBPRD010000650.1:0-11161 GCA_038092855.1 Boletus piedmontensis | reverse complement strand
CCTGTCATTCCATTCAACAACCCCCCTGTTTCCGAACATCACGTGACGGACCCTATCCTTGACTGAGATATAGGGCCAACTTGCTTGAGCCACTTGTATCGGTCTTCTCAACGGGCAATCCCACTCACGATAACAGTCCGCAACACGAGGAACGGCACCTGAGACGAAAGCCTTTTTCGAGCCCTATCAACACGCCGAACAAGCATGGCAGGCTTCCGAATCCGAGGGCGTACAGTCTTCATTACCTCAAACTTCCCTACGTCCTTGGCCCTTTGCACGTTATCCTTGCCAGGTCTCATACCTGTGGCAGTTGTCCTTGGGCTATCCAAACAAATACAAGGGATGACCAAACCCAGCGGCTGATCGAGTCTGCGGAATGTATCGTGACGGGACACGGCCCTGCCGTGTCTGCGCACGCACACCAGGGCATCCTGCTATGTTTGGACCGTCCGTGTCCACGCTTCTGAGTGGCTATAAGCTTGCAAAAAAGCGGATTCAACGCGCTATCCTCTTTCTTTTCAAGCACCAATACACGGCGGCGCCGGCGCCATAGGTATACCCATGCCTCAAGCTGCCGTATGTATCCTCGCAAGCCTCATATCTGGCGTGTCGGCAGCCCTCATTTTGGCGAGCGGTCCAAGCTATGCCGAAGCACGTTCTCCTCGGGGTACAGCTCACAATACCATGCGGGAACAGTCGACGCACAATGGGTGTCGGGCTAACTCATGTCAGATTGCCTATTGTACGCTCTTGTTTACTTTCCCTTACTTTGAGGTCGCTGAACACGTACACGATCCATCTGCTAGTAAACTCCGTGGAGGACTTTTGCTTATGGGCTCCCTCACAGCCAGCTACCAGGCACACGGAGGTCAGTATGCGTTGTCGCCGAAGGGGAGTTAAGCCGACTACTCAATACCCCTACAGCACACCTTAGACGCGTGGTGTACCAAGGTGTGTTGAACCCGTGGAGTTTCACTTGTCATAAATGGGCCAATTGTTCCCTTTAGAGTGTCCGCCGAGCCCGCCTCATTCCGGATGGAACGATATTGGGGGCACGCCTCGTGATGACTCCTGAATACGTTCAAATTATGGGTAGGTCGTCATAATGGCGTTACAGCTTATTGTCGAACGGAACACTCTAGGTGTTGGAAACTTGACCAATATCAACGTACCTGCGGATGGTGTGGCCACCGCGAGTGAGGATGATCTTGTCCACGGCCTTGTCTTCACTCGTGCATATGGTCAGCTCGAACAAGTTTACGACTGGACGGTAAAAACTTCACCGATTGTTGCATAGTAGTGGTCTTACAAGGTCTGACAGAGCTTTGTGTCCCAAGAACGATTTTGCTTCAGGGCCTGTAAGCCCTCTGCAGCCGCATCCACAGCATGTCCACGGATCCACGACAGCTTTGGATGTTTGGAGGATGTCCATGGAAACTACGACACAGGAACCTTTGAAGATTACATTGGGATAGAGGTACCTCTCATCTTGTATCAGGAAGTTTTGGCAGCTCCTTCGCATTACTCCACACGCCAATCCTCTGGTTGCACGACTCGCGGTACCATTAGCAATGCACAGGTAGCTCGTGCAAGAAGAGCTATAGTATCCATGTCCGATTCCACTTTACCAACGCTGGTCACTTCGTTCTCTCACCCCAGACCGCGTACACAGAGCACACCATTGACGTCCTCTATAATACCAACGGCAACAGATACCGCTACGACGATCACATTTCCATCTTTTTCGACGTTAATGTTAACCACCACTACTTCTATGAGCTCTAGCACTCCAGTCTTGTCCGTCACGACGACCACACCATATTCCCAAAGCTACACGCACATCCACACACATAGCCATTCACATCATCACTCCTCCACATCGTCCACTTCTGTATCGTCTTCATCTTCACATCGTTCGTTCAGTTATTCACGATCTTCTTCGAGTACAGCATCTTCGCTTGGTGATCCTTCGACGACGTCTTCAATCTCTTCGCTTGCTTCATCGACGCCATCCTTCACGTTTACTTATCCTTCCTCTGACCCTTCCACTTCGGGAACATCTACCTCCACATCCACTCTCTCGCCCACAACTTCTTTTCCGTCCTCTTCTGACGGCGTATCTTCATCACTTTCTGAGCCTTCTTCTGCGCAACCTTCCTCTTCTATACCGTCTTCCGCAGCAATTCCTACATCATCACTTGCACCACTCCCCGTGTCATCTCTCGCAACCTCTCAAAGTTCAGACGTTCTTACTTTCACTACCTCCCTTTCTTCTTCGTCTGTCTCAACTACGTCTCCAGCCGTTTCCCCGTCCACCGTTCCAAACTCACAGACGCAACCTGCCTCACAGTGTCTCCCTCCATCACTGGCCATGGTGAATGCGGGATCTACCGTCTCCTCACCGACACCTCTTTCTCTGATGCTCACGACCTTGATGATTGTCATATCGTCTTCCGTCGGCGTTGTCGTTCTCTGAGTCTTCCTATCCACGGATGTCCCCTAAATAACACCCCCTTCGTTCGCCATTCATAGCAAGCGCTATATTTGCTACATGACATTGTTCGAGACAATTTCATACGAGTGCATAGTGCAGTTTCGTTATTCGTCGCCCATACCAATAGTTTACCTACGCATTTCAAAACCTACAGCGGCTCGATGTCAGGTGTCGGCCCCACGGCGACGATGCGCGTCGGGTTGACCTGCACCGAAATGAGTGACATGACCCCACACGTTAGGAATGGACGATAACCTTGGTCTGGGACCAGTAATAATGGACTTTGATGTGCTGGAAATTCGTCGTCGACCGGAACGCGTCATTATTCCAGTACAGCTTGCGTAACCACCTATGTATAGAATAACCCCAAACGATCGATCATTCAGTGACTCCAACATTGCTTTGCAGAACATTTGATCTCACGTGTGGATGGCAGGATAGCCATTCCGGATCGTACGCAAGTTGCACTTGAAGTGCCCAACGTACACTGGGTCGAAGCGAATCTGACAAGTAGGGTTGGTTGTTTGAGATTGGGATCGCGTGCAATCGAGGCGCTCACAATCGTAACAAAGAGCCTGATATCCGCCTCGGTGAGCCTATCACCGACAAGATAATCCTTGCCAGTCAATATCTTCTCGAGCCGGTCCAGACTCTCAAACAGAGGGTACACCGCCTTCTCATACGCTTCCTGCGTTCCCGCGAACCCAGCCTTGTACACGCCATCTGGAATAATGTATCGAGATCCAGGCCACGACAAAAAAATGAGCACAGCCCCCAACCATACGTACTATTCACGGTGTCATACACCCATTCGTTGATCGTGTCGATCTCTTTGCGGTGCTGTTCGGGATAGATATCAATGGACGCTTTATCTGGGGAAAGCAAGTCGTTGAAGGCGGTATTGAACATGCGGATGATTTCGGAACTTTCATTGTTGACGATCGTGTGCTTCTTTTTGTCCCAGAGTACCGGGACGGTGAACCTTTTTGTGGGGGGCGTGTGAGGTGGTGAATACGACGTGCCGATTGAAGTGATAGGATCCGAAGATGGTGGTTTGGATCATGATGAGGGGACGTACCTGCCGCCATAATTGGGGTCCGCTTTGAAATAAAGATCCTTGACGTGGTGGGCGTCGTACAGCGGGTCGGTGTCCGCAGCGGGGAACGGATCAACGCGTGCAAACGGCCATCCTGATTCACCCATGTGGGGGGATACGGCGGTGACGGCTATCAAGGGAAAGTTGAACAAGTTCCGGGGATCTCTGCAATGCGGTGTACACGCACGAATGATGTCTTCCAGGCCCTTCAATTTCCGCGTGATGAGCGTGCGGGTGGCCCATGCTGCGACAAGGGGTTGGAGACCGGAGATGCGGAACTAGAGGAGGGAAGGACGGCACGTACGGCATGCATATGAGACGTAGAGGTGATATCTGTCTGGGAAAAGCGATGTCGGTCCGTGATGATTTTATCGCGGGGCGGGCCATCGAGAAGCAACGAACCTCTTTCAGCGGGGAACTCGCCGTCCTTCTGAATCCAGTTCCTAAACGAAGAAGTTGCTCTCTTGAATGAACCATCAGCTTCGAGTTTCATCTTGCCAATATCTGCTTGCAACGATGCGCCGGGAGGGGAAGTCATGGCAAATGTTCTGCAAGACTGTATACGATGGACTAGATGTGTGGAGCGAGGTCTCGGTGAGCAGGACACGAGTAGTGGTCTCCTGACGAGGTGGTTTATAAGCCGGGGCGGTATGGCCATACCTGGAATCTTGCTCTTGCGCACGCTTTTTATCACTCGGTAGAGGATGGAAAATCCTTTTTGTCAGCGCCAACCACGATGACAAACGTTGTATGGTAATCAAGGCATGCCCGAGCTATTCCATCTGAGTCATCCTCCCAGAACTACGGGGACAACTATCCCCATCAAGTGCCAGCCATGCCCACAACGCCGACGTGATCACGAATTTTGGCAATTTCGCTCGGAGTCATTCCACCCTTACTCGCGCGGAGGAAGTCTTCAAATGCGACCAATGCATCTCCGTCGTTGGAGAATTCCGCCCTAGATAGAATGAGTAATGTGGGCATGTGGGCAAGAAAAAATGGTACCGCAAAAAGGAAAGCAGCCGGCTCCAAAAGGCAGGTTCGGAGATGGTCGCTTGGTACAGTGTTCGTGTTTCGGGAAACAGCGAGGCGGTAGGAATGGTTGAGGTGTCGAGGGTGAGTGTGATGTCTTGGGGTTTCGAACTTCCTTCTGGTTCTAGCGAGGCAACGGATGGGGAGGGAGACAAGACGATGGAAGGCGTGCGGGTGTGTCTGTGGGCCGGGGCGAGCTTTGAGGCCGATTCTGTGTCTAATGGCTTCATGTCTCTGTCAGAGGTAGGGAACGCAGTTTTGGTGGGATCCCAGTCAAAGCCGGGTTTGACCATCAAATTTATGGTATCGCCATTTTTTACGTCATATTCCTTGAGGAGCTTTGTGTCTACGAGAGCCTTTCCCTTGAGCAGTAAGCGCTGTGCGTCTGCAGGAAGACCACGCGGTTGGGATGCGAGTCGGGACTTGATGTCGGAGATAGTGTCGGTAGACTGGACGGGAAGAGTGAAGGCGCAAGGAGGCTTCAGGGATTTGAACGTAATGTTGATAGTGGCCACTTTTAAACGATTAAAGCATGCGTGAGCGCGACAACGGCCTGGCCTACCTGCTGGCGTCGACGACGCATCTTTACGTTCTGGCAAAGGTGGAACTGAAATCTACGCGACGACAAACTCGGGACACGACTGGCTCTGATGAGGCTACTACGCACAGACAAGATCGGGACTCGTTTGAGAGCGAGTTGAGGGGGTGCTTGATAGTCGTCGTCGAACGCGACGGGCTGAGCAGAGATCGTTTTCACAAAATTCTTTACGAACGTGAGCTCAGTCTGATCTGCCATTGTCACTGGACAGGAGGGATACGGAGAATCAGTGGCTGTGCACATCCGTGACACCCATTGCTCCCGTCACAGTTCCCATGCCTGTCACGCTTCTCCGTCCTCCTCGTCCACTTGCAGCCACTATTTAATGGCCGTATGTACTTGTCTGCCAGCTCACACTCATGCCTTGCTGATCGTTGTATCGTATAGTCAGGTTTCGGTTACACTGGAGGTGCGCAGACACGGTCACCTTCCCTGAGCCTCCCTTGACACCACTCTAGGCCGTTCGCGGTGTTTCGCGTACTGGCAAGAATTCCAAAAAGTAACGCTAGAACATCTCGTTTCGCTGGCTGTACTGATGGACATGCGATAGTGCTATGCTCAAGCGGATGCACCGCAAGAGTGCAAGCTACAAGCTGAAGACTACCTAGAATGTCTGCACCACCGAAAAGAGGTAAGCATGTTCGGATGTGCTTAGATCCGTGACTAAAATGGCATCTAGATTGCACGCGCCAACGCCGTCAAAGCAGAGTTCATCAAGCAGGCAGAACACCAGGCAAAAGAAGGGCGCAAAGCGGCAGATGTGTTGGCGGAGGGCGTGATTGTGGGCGTGGGGCTGATACAACGTGAGCAGGGGAAAGAGGACAAGTAGAATTGGTGTACATACAATAAGTACAATGGAACCCGCCGCACAGCCGGTGGGCTTCGTTTTGTCAGCAGCCAAACAGTTTCCAAACATTCTAAATAGCCACAGTCGTCCACTACCCTTCTAACTCTCCCCTTCACCATCACGCCGTCCATAGCCTCTGCCCATTGACAACTTCGTACGCATGCATCTTCTCCCTCCCGTCGAACTTGGCTAACTTGCAGCTGTTTTTTTCATTACATTCCTCCCCCGCCTTGTCCGATGTACCTACTCATCCATCCCCGCCGTTGATCGTGTGCGATGACGCTCGATCTCTTCACGATTCATGCTGCACCCCTCGCACAGACTTTCCATTATATACATATTTCACTGCCATGGCCCTCAAGCGCATTAACAAGGTAAAATATTCGCTCCCAACTCTTTATCTTCGCTTCGGCGCTACACAGCAAATATCACAAAACTAATGAGCAATTTTGTCACAGGAATTGATTGACCTCGGACGTGACCCACCCTCGTCTTGCAGCGCTGGTCCTATAGGTGACAACATGTTCCAATGGCAAGCGACGATAATGGGCCCGGTACGTTGTTGGATACAGTAAAGGGCGGTCACGTGTACTCATCGTGGGTTTAGGGTGATTCACCGTATGCGGGCGGTGTTTTTTTCCTCTCGATCACTTTCCCCACGGACTACCCATTCAAACCACCCAAAGTCAGCTTTACGACCAAGATCTACCACCCCAACATCAACGCCAATGGCTCCATTTGCCTTGACATCCTTAGAGACCAATGGTCGCCAGCATTGACCATTTCGAAAGGTTGGATCCATGTCCTGTATTGAATATCTCTAATAATATCTCTCCCAGTATTACTTTCGATTTGCTCAATGCTTACGGACCCTAATCCCGATGATCCGTTGGTGCACGATATTGCACATCTGTACAAGACCGATCGTCCTCGGTACGAAGCAACCGCCAGGGAGTGGACAAGGAAGTATGTATTCTCCCATCCAGTTTCAAATCAGACTCTGATTTGCCGTGAATAAGATATGCTATGTAGCACAATTGCGGCCGCCTTGCAATTCACCCAGATGTACACATGGGTTGTATCGGTTGGCTGTATGAAAGTGTATCAATGTCCTACTTCATTGCGTATTGTCATGTTCTAGTACTACCCTCCCCTATTCCTGTTTTGTTGTGGCATTGAATTTCAACGACTGTTCAAAGTATCATTGTACCGCTTAAAGTATGCAGATTACACGTGCAAAGCAAACGCCTCGGGACACCACCATTGGACCCTAGATCCGGAGAGGTCGCGCCCGAGGAAATGAAACCCGGAGGTCACCGGTCATGGGCTGGTCTGTGCGGGTGTTGCCAAGTATCAAGGGAAAAAAAAAGCATACTGGGCGAGGCTGTTGAGTGTAGGTAACAGGAGATTATCACGCTCTAGCGCGCCGCATAACGAAATTCAATCTCGTTGATGCCGAGTTTCCTGGATTCAAATCTACTCTCGGTCTTTGGTTTACACCCGGCCGTCCTGCTTGATAAGAGTAACAGAAAACAATTGACCGACTACGCTAATCACCTTGATGATGATGTCATCTCGGATGCATTTACAGTGCTAATCTTCCTCGAGTACTCGACGCGCGTCGTCCGAGTCGTTGAGCGCTTGAGCCCATCCATGGCATCCCTGGTCTGCTCACCATATACTTTGATTTCTTTACAAGCGCAGCATTGTTAACCCACTGGGTAGATAGTGACTATAGTCCCATCATGATGGTTCGTCGAATGAGTTTTTGTGCACTGATCCCAGTGACACGAACAGCGCTGTATACTACAATTTGTTCCTTTGCTGTGCAAAAAGCCAGTGCAACGCCATCACTTGACAACTTCGAGTACAACATGCACCATGAATGGAGGGACGACAGAGATGGATATAGGTCACTGGACTGTTCGAGGTACACCACCAGAGCCTCGAATGCCTGACTTACCAATGGCCCTCAATTTCTTGATACGGGTGGTGGATGCCATGCACTATTCTGTTGTCCCGTTGCATCCGAAGCGGAGATCAATGGATACGCTGCGACAATCCGGCCAGGAATAGTATCGTTTGTTCTAACTCACAAACTAGCACTTCAAAGTGCTGCGGCTTTGCAAAAAAAGCGGTCCTAAGGGCTGGCATCTGCAAGACCGGTCTGTACAGTAACGTTAGACTCTATCATGTAGCAAAAAGGGAAATTAAGGGTCGTGTGAGCTATGCGTTCTGTCGGCGTCCTCGGCCTTTGGCAATTTGTTTCGCAGAGTTGCCGCTCTTCCCGAGATTAGAGTTCGAAATTCGAAAGTCCAGTCCGACGTGGCAAAACCCTGCCATTGCACATGCAAACGTGCGGGGCGAAAACCGGCAACTCTCTACGTTCTTAACACACGCTAGAAGAGCTAAAGCCAGCCGGTCGGAATCCATACTTTAGAACCAGGAGGTTATCTTTATTGAGAAAGCATATGTAGACTTTCTCATAATGCATAGCGTTGGGAGCAACTCGATGCACACTGGCATTGTGAAGCATTTTGGGTGGGAGAAGGATCACGCTTTCGAGTGCCGTACCCTGATGCTATGCGTTACTACATTGTGAAAAGTTATGAGAAAGCTTACTACTACTGTACTGATTTTTTTTTTGGCCACACATCCTGACCAAGACTCTCCTCATGCCATGTACCGGGTACCTTTCCAACTCGCTCGAGGCAAACAAACAGCAGTCCCACATTGTTTCACATACATCTTTGGGATCCCGTCTCATATCCGCGTCGGCCAACCGGGACGGCCATCCCGCTTTTCATCTCCTGTTCACCCGGGCCACCTTCCCCCGATAATTAATGTTGGCACGTCCAATGAGTTGTAGCGTTTACTGTGAGGTGGCATTCCAATGGCATGTAATGAAACCCTTTCTGCAGGACCTTTGATGCTCCTGGGACATGAGCGGGCACAGCATCCGGTCAAATTGCCAAGCTCCGCGAGCTGCATTGTTCTTCAAGTCTCCCCCGCGACGCATAGCGACATGTGTTTCCGCTGTCAATTCATCGGCGCATTGCCCTCTCTTAGTTTCGTCCCCGCCTCTTTCAAACCGCAGCCCAGCACACAGACGCGTCACGCGGTCTGCCGCGAATGTCGCGCTTGCTCTTTGATCATGTCCCGGGCCGAGTAAACATAGCTTCAAAGGACGTCCGCCCTATATATGAGGGTGCTGGCTCACAGTCGGATGTCCCAACACCATCCAATAACGCAGGCCTTTGAACAGTTCAACATGGTATACGGCCTCGATCCCTTCTCTGCCCAAAACGTCACCAACAACGTTGATCCCTCCCATGCACCT
The DNA here is from genome assembly GCA_038092855.1 of Boletus piedmontensis. Classification (NCBI taxonomy): domain Eukaryota; kingdom Fungi; phylum Basidiomycota; class Agaricomycetes; order Boletales; family Boletaceae; genus Boletus; species Boletus piedmontensis. The sequence goes on along the minus strand of JBBPRD010000650.1, from coordinate 1,754 downwards.
TCCATATTTGGTGCACTCCCCTATCCCGGATCGGCCCCTTCGGTCGACCCACCCCCGCACACGCTCGTCACCCTCCGATTCACGTCCTTGAATCCCAACGTACTCAATTGTATGGTCGTCGGACCCACCAACGAGGCTTATTACCGCGTCATGACCGATGCCTCCAGCCAGGGTTTCACGCTACTCAAGACCGCTGCGGGGCATAATATCGCCCTCGTCGAGTGGCGGAGTCACCCGACGGTCGAGGTCCAGGGCGTCACGCAGAAACAGCCAGTTGGGCAATGGTTGCGACTGCGCTCCGACAGACGGTTCGTCGATTCGTCACCCGTGCTCGGCGCATCGTTCCTCGTAACTGACCCACGTCGTCGTCTGTTTGGCCTGTTTATAGTTCTCGAACCATGATCCACAACGGGGTCCATTATTCCTGGGCACCGCTCAACCGATTCTTACTTGTCCGTTCCATCTTTTCCTCGATTTGCGTGCGCCTGATTCTGACGTGGTTTCTGTTTCCCTTCACCCAGTTGTTTGCTCCGGGCTCGTCCGAGTGGTTGGCTCGCGTCATGAAGACTTACGACGCTATCGTACTCGAGCTGGCCCCTCGCGCGATCGAACTGGGTCTCATAGATGCTGCGGTCCTGGCAACCGCACTCCTGCAATGTGGCAAAAATATTGATTAGATCAGTACTATCATGATATGTCACCTACCCGCCCCCTTTTTTTTCTTCGACAGGCAGTATTTATTGGTAGCAGCTACCTATAGAGGCTCTACTGATACATAGGCGTCAATCTGACGATCCTGTTAACCTACGTAATTCTGTTCGCATCTATATAGATCTCTTCTCACGGTTTACTTTTTACGGCTACTAAAACACATGCATCTCACTGAGCCACAGCATCACTGAAGCGAGGAGCCCCACTCCCTAGAGTCCATTTCATCTTACTGACACGCCTGTAGTGGCTTCTACGTGTGGTACTTGTTGCTCATTGTGATTCCAACCAGTGTCACTCTCTGCAGTGAACTGGCGTATCCAATTATTATTATTTTTTTGTTCTTCGTGAAATGTGATTTAAATACCGGTAATAACAAACCCTTGCCGGCTAGCCACCAACTTATCACGACACCTGAATGGACCGCATGAACCGCTCGAGTGCCGTCGTCTGAATATGCCGTAACGTCGTCGCCTCGTCCATCCTCGTCAACCGAACCTGTGATTGTGCCTGCATCCGCACACAACAAAATGATTTTCATCAAAAAAAAAAAATTGATTAAAAAAAGGGGAACAAACAAACAACAAAAGACGTACAAGCGCAAGCGGCTTCGCCTGATCCAACACCGCCGTCAATCCCGACATCATCTCCGCCAACGCAACCTTGTGTCTCGGATCACTCTGCAAGTACAGCACGTCCGGGAGGATACCCATCAATTTCGGTATCGCGCGCACGAGGCTCTCGAATTCGGTTTCGTCCGCTGCATCGGGCACAGCGACGTCAGCGAGCGATGCGTGGAGCTCGGGGAGGCGGGTCATGGCGTTAGCGTAGTCGAGATAGGCCTGATAGACGATGTGTGAGAAAGGCATGCGTGGAGGAAACAAGAGAGAAGGACCTGCCTTGCCCTTGAGATGCCATCCATCGATGGATTGACTGGCCATCCGCTCGAATAAGGACGTCAAGAGCTCAAAGTCTTGGCGGATCACGGCCTCGGGTGCTAGTTCGACCACAGCGAGGTCGTGTGCGGATTGATACAGTCCCGCCGC